>JAHPZR010011773.1:0-13534 GCA_019787425.1 Platygyra sinensis
AACACACCTTTTTTTGTCCTCAAAACAACACACATAGAGTTGTGTATAAATACACACCTTTTTATGTGTTCCGAACACACCTTGGTGAGCTACCTAAACACACCTTGGTGTGTTCCCATGACACACCTTAAGTTGTGTTTCACGCTTGTCCTAAATTTCACCCACTTTCAGGTGTGTTCTGCAGAAAGATGTGTTTTGTCACACTTCTTGATGTGTAACAAAGCACACCTTTAGTTGTGTTCTCAGAACACACCTTACAATTCACCCCAAACTACATGTATAACATTAACATAATCATTTGCACAAAAAATCAGCAGTTGTCAACAAATGGTTTATTGCCCTTTTAAAAACAATCATCTTTTCCCTTAACATGGAGTTCAAAATGCACTTCAACCTGTGAAACTTAAAAGTAAAAAAAAAATTAACAACTCTAAAGTATCTCTTTTGGAGAGAAACAATAAACAGACAAAATGTGTCTTTAAAGATTTGTCTTTAAACAGCTTGTCTGGTGGTGTCGTCGGCTGAAAAGAAGAGAGAAGAGATACATTAGCTATCACAATAAAAATGCCAAGACATCATTCCAATCATTGGCTACATGATAAATTATACCATAGCTGGAAAACAGTGTCTTGAGAAGACAAACACAAGTTGTGTCATGCATGCATGGAAAAAAATAAAATAAGCCAGCCAATTGTGACAATGTACATCTAACTGGATTAATTTTGTCAAAAGGTGGCTGCAGAAATCGTGAAAACAGACAAATTCTGCCGCCGTCACAAAGTACAAAAGCTTTCCCTCCCCACCCCTGTGCTTTGGTCACACAACTAATCACCCACCCACTGCACACTGTGGGTTCACTCTTATTGGTGATCAAAAGCAAACTATCATTCCTGCCCACACTAGTCCATGAAAAATTGCTAAGGCATCCTACACTGTAAATTCTCACTTAACGAGGCCACATACTCTAACTGCAGTCAAAGTATTGAAACAACAACCCTCCCAGCCCTGTGCTTTAGACACACAACTCAGAGCCACCCACCCACTGTTAGAACTGTCCCTAGGCTGCTTGTAAATGCAGGCCTTGACGGCAAGCCCCCTGCATTTTGAGCGGCCACAATGGCTTGAGCATGCGCCCATGCTCAAGCGAAAACTTTAGCGGCCACCTTCTAGCGAATTCGCTCAGATATACAATGTATAAAATAACAGATGACAACTGATCAATTGTAGATTTGACTTGGCACTTTATCACTATTCAGTTTTGTACTACACAACTTGTGCGTAACACTCATCAGATAAAATTGCCCAATGCGAATTTATGTCATAACAGTGAATATGCCGATTTGAAATGCACATGCAACCATTGGAAATAATAATGAACACTCTTTCAAAACAAAGGAAAACTGGAAATTATAAATAAACTTTGTTGCTTTTGAAATACAACAACAATATTTTATTAATTCTCAATTACATATGTATGCCTTAATCCCGGGGCTCCACAGGTAGTAGCACTAATCAAGGCCGGCCAGGATAATCAGTGAAAGAAAAGAAAGTACACACTAAGAAAAATTACACACTAAAAATACTGATAAATAAAAATAGGTAAATAGGGAAACAGAATAGGCCTACAGAAACAGCTATGTAGTCAATTGAGGTTGGCAACATTACAAGAGAAGCTCTAAAAGACGACAAGATTTAAGATGAGAAAAGCTGCAAGAAAAGCTTTAAAATTTAAAATGTAGCACTTTTCAGGAGGAATTTGTTTGGATGTCTATGTGAAGTTTTTAGTTCATTCTGTTTGCTCAGAGAGGCTAACTCAGGTTAACAAATAATAAAATACTTCTTCCAGGGGTATTATGGGGTGCCATTTGTAAAAAAAATGATTTAGCTTAATAGCTTCATAAAGTTTTTTGATATGATACCATACGTCATTGATTGGATATAACAAATTCTTATTTCAAATCATGCATTTATGATTTGATATAATAAATCTTGATTTCAAATCAAAAGTTTATTATTTGATATAATAAATCCTGATTTCAAATCAAAAGTTTATTATTTGATATAATAAATCCTGATTTCAAATCATATGTTCATGATTTGATATAATAAATTATTTTTTTTCAAATCATGCAGTTATGATTTGATATAATAAATCCTGATATCAAATCTTACATTTATGATTTGATATACATGTAATAAATCCTGATTTCAAATCATAAGTTTATGATTTGATATAATAAATCCTCCATTTAAATCATGCGTTCATGATTTGATATAATAAATCCTGATTTCAAATCATACGTTCCTGATTTGATATAACAAGTCCTGATTTTAAATCCTGCATTCAGGATTTGATATATCACATTATTATTTGATATCAGAGATTTCATGATTTAAGCTAATAAGTATGATTTAACTTAATACATGATCGGGTGCCAGTACATGTGACAAGTCACGAGACGATCTCTGTCTCAGACGCGGGAAACTCACAAACATGTCGGACTGATATATCAAGGTCAATCTCTTCTGCTGTGTCTCAGGTGGTCCAAAGGGCTGTTGACCAGGCTCTATCATGTCTCCCAATCACATAAACTAGCGAGACCCCCTCCTCAAGTGCAACCTCCATCTCCACAACGAGCCCCACTACGACTTCCACTTCTCAAGATGTATGTTAATGTGCTCGCTTGTAGACAATCATGTTGCTTTTCTATGGAGACTTGTCTGGTTTTAAATATTGACTAGTAATAGTTCTCACTAAATCTGCCCCCGCTTCTATTTTATCCCTCAAGGGTATAAAATTCCTCTAACAATTCCACTGCGTATAAGGAAACTATTATTTATTGTGTGAACTGAAACTATTTTTTGGTAAACTATATCACTCATACTGTTCAAGTAACTAATTAGGCATCTTACATAGTATCAACTAAGTTAACTAAACCCACACATTCTGTTTAACTCATTCTATCACTTGATATTCTTTACATAATACTCTTACGAAGTGCATTCTGGAAAAAAATATCAAACCACTCTGTTGTTCTAGTTTGATACTAAAACAAACCATTTGTCTTGTTATATGAGGACTCTATGAGCAAACGTATCTAATTTTACATTTACATTTGGATCCCTGCCAGTCAACCCAGCCGTCACATGCGCTCTACGCCATGTAAGATTACTCAGTAAAAATAAGCAATCCAAATAAACGTGATCTTTATACGTGTGGTGTTTGGGTCGAGTCTGTCGGTCTGTCGACCCCGTTGCTGATTTGTGTCCGACAAATCAATTTCTGTACCAAACAGTTCAATCTGGTACTGCTGAATAACCTTTGAATTCAAGATATGAAGAAAAAACTGTGATGACAGATGCTCGCCCTGGAAAATATTTTGGCAAATATTTTCCTCTCCTCCTCGTGCAGCAAATAGTATCTTCCTCGATCTCTTCGTCGTGTTCGTGGTTGCAAGAATTCCCCATGTAGCATTGCCTTGCGAGCTGACTGAAAAATTAACCGGGACCACCGTGCGCGCCTAGTTTTTTCAAATCGGGATTGATTCGCATACTACACCAATATTTCACACATTCTTAATACGTATACGCGGGGGAGACTATAATGCCTCCTCGGGTTTTGGCCTCTCGGCCAAAACCCTGCGGGGGCAAATATACAGTATTAGACCATTTTCTTTTTTTCTGTGTTATTGTTGTCCTTGCTTATGTTTTCTGCAGATTGATGGATGTTCAAGCAGCTACATAAGAGATGTGTTTGGAAAATCTCCTGTTCTGCATACATTTTCTTTTTGTCTGTTACGTGACTTTGTTGACCCTTGCCAAATTGTTGCTTTTGATGTACCTGTGCTTGCCCGTAGACTAAAATTCTGTTCCGATACATTTTTGCCTGCTTTCGGACTCTCCAATAGTGAGCTCGTTGTGGAGATGAAGGTTGCACTTGAAGAGGGGGTTGCGCTAGTTGATGTGATTGGGAGACCCGATAGAGCCTGGTCAACAGCCCTTTGGACCAAATCATAACTGCATTGATTTGAAAAAAATAATTTATTATATCAAATCATGATTGCATGATTTGAACTCAGGATTTAGTACATCAAATATTAAACTTCTGATTTGAAATCAAGATTTATTATATCAAATCATAAATGCATGATTTAAAATAAGAATTTGTTATATCCAATCAATGACATATGATATCATATCATAAAACCTTATTTAGTAAACAATGAAAAAAATTACAAAATTAAGCTAAATCATGTTTTTCACAAACAGTACCACATAGGGTATACAAGTAGGTTACATCGATTTGAGAGGGGGGGGATTACATGGGGCAGCTTACAAGTGACTTTGACAATACAGTGTAAGTCAAAGTTCAAGGTAACTTGAAAAATTTTAAAATAAACGGCCCCAAATAACCTTGCTTCAAATCAATGTAACCTCTGCCTCTGGAAGAAGTACCTTTGTAAACCTGAGTTAACCTCTCTAAACAAACAGAGTGAATTGATAACTTCAAGTAGACATGCAAACAAATTCTGCCCAACAAATGCTAAATTTTAACTTTTAGAGCTCCTCTAGTCCCACAAAAGTAATAGCGTGTATCTAAAATTTCCAATTTCGGTTGTTTTGTTAAAGCATTCACGTATTGTAGTTATCATATTTCCAATGATTACATTTGTATTTCAATAGTAATAAAATGTCAAGTCAAATCTACTGTTGCTCAGTTCATCATCTTGTATAATCACCCTCCAGTTTACTATTGAGCACTCTGAAAAACGATCTGCAAATCACCTTGTTTACAGTACATACATGTATAAAATATACATGCATATAGAGAATGACTGGTGAACTTTACCCCGGAAACTTAAGCTTAACTTACTTCTACGTACAAGACACACGCGAAGACAACAATGGCTTACCTGTTGTTGTTGTCGATTCGTACCTCCGTATATATATATCGATGTTTTCACTGGATGTATGCCACCAATTACTGCTTCAGATCGTGCACAGAGAAGAATTGAAAGTAAACTGAATTCTATCCGCCAAAGTAGAGTTTTCAAATAGTGAAAAAGGACGAAGAGATCGATACAAGCTCCTGGGTACACGATTTCACGGTTACCACATTTCACACCTTTCAAAATGGACGCCAAAAGATGGCGCGAGAACCGAGAGAGCCTGGTATCTAATTTGGAAAGCCGCTGATCGGTGCTTGGTCGTCGGGCACTCAAAATGCTGCCGAAGATCGCCGAAGGTCGTTCGTCATTTCGTTACAAGTCGTGGCTAAACTACAGAATACAGGGCCACTTATTTACATCTCATTGAATCACAAAGGTCCCTATTGTGTTATGCTTCGTTCTTCAAAAGATTTTGACACATGTAAAACAGGTGGTCCGAAGTGGCCCTGCATTCTGTAGTCGTTTTGAAACACTTTTAAAGTCAATTTCGTTTCAAATGTAACCTCGAGGAAAAAATCAAATTAGTTTAAAAGCGTTACAGGTTATCGAACAGACTTCTTCAGTGTCCATTTCTGCGGTTTCCTATTAGTCACTTAACTTTCTGACGACTTCGCGGGCTATTTCACTCCTGTTAAAATAGCCAAGGTGTGTTGCCATTAAAGGTGTGTTATGATAGCTCTGGTAGATTTCTCCAGTTGAAGAACATCTACATCTCATTAACTTATGGTGTGTTCAAACAGATCTTAAGGTGTGTTATCAATAAACATAAAGGTGTGTAATCATTACACACCTTTTGTGTTTCCTTACACACATTGGTGTGTTTTCTTAAACCGTGAAACAGAACAGTGAAAAGGTGTGTCACCACTACACACCTTGATGTGTTTGGAAACTCACAAGGTGTTGCTAGAGAAACACCTTATTTAAGAGTGAACGCTGGACCATCGAACAACATCATGGACGCACTGTCAGCAGAGCCCGTGAAGCATCTTAATGGAAGTAATAAGCATCTTCACACAGAACACTGCAGAGATGGGTGACATTACTGTACTTACTAAGTCTATATTAACCTTGCCTTACCTCCAAGATGGCTTACCTCTTTACGACTACTTCTCGCGACTCGTCGAGCTGGCGTAAAGCGTTTCAGAGATTGTACCTCTGGATTTCGTTCTCAATCTCTGCCCCTTTCTGTCAACTGAGACTAAATGACCCGGGTAAAAGAACAGACTGCATGTAATAACCAATTGCTAATGACGTGACCTGTAGAGAACTTGAATACGAGTAATCGCCTCCTTTCAGCAGCATTCAGCTTTTTCAGATTCCCACGAGATTCCACAATTTCCTTTCGCCGACAAAGGAAGTAACATGAAGAAACTCACCCGTACAGAAGGAAGCAATTTATCTCAAATACAACTGACCATTTTGGGAGAATTTCACAATCACTAAACCACCAGTCAACACAAACGTGACATACGCTGTATTTGACCGTCACGTAAATTATTGTTTACGTTTGCGTCATGTAACGGTGATTACGCAAAACCGGAAAGGCGTAACCGACAAAATAATGAGAACTAATTAGCTTTGAAGACTATATATCCGATTATTATAGCTGAATTAAAAAAAACTAAATTTCCTCGAGGTTGGAGTTCTAGACTGCCTTCTATTTTCTCGTATTCCTCTTCGACCACTTAACGCGCGAATAGAATTGCGAGGTAACTGGACGCTTCTCTTGCTTTCCTTCGCGTTTCAAACCCGACGGCTGTTAAGTGCTGCACATGTATCTAACAATAGGCCAGCTAATTCATCTTTTGACGCGGAAAGACAGCAACGCTTGTGCGTTACAATGTTTTTAATTAAGAGATAAATATTTACAACACAATGATTTTCAGAAGGTCATTGTTTGGCAGTAGCCGTCATCCAACTCACCAATCCATTGCGGCCAGAAGCGTTGGAAGGTTTCCCACGCGCGCGAGCGGCAAAACCGAAAATCATAAAGTCGGCAAAAGGCGGCGAAAAATGTGCCTTGAATTCCCCGCCCACGAAAATCATTGGGCGAATCAGTTCCAGGGCTAAGCGTCAGGGATGAACTGGGAGAATATCGCCCTGAGGACAGCTCTAGATAATTTTGCAGTATGGTTCCGAGCAAGCTAGTTCATTAGGTGATTTTAATAACGAAAGCAGAAACCCAGCAATCGAACTGGCGTAAACTCAGGCGCGCAATTCTGACGCTATGTGAAGAAGGATGAAAAAAATTGTTTTAGACAAACACGCCATAAAACTACTACAGTAAACACCCGCATATAAGAACACTGATTTTGGAGGTCAGGCTGATCAGGTTCTTATATATCGGGTGCTTAGTGAAAAATCAGCCTGAAGGTGTTCTTAAGGAGGCTCGAAAGCGTTTTTCGTTGCTATATTGTTTGGGAAACGATGGAAGATTACAAAGAAGGATGTTTAATGGTGTAGGCAAACTATATGTTTCCTTTCAACTCTATTGTTGGGCTATACTTTAAGGGTACTTGCGACGTCATATCAGTTACCATGGCAACGCACAAGGTCCACAAAAGCGTCCTCTAAATTTCAGTTTTTGTAAATTATCTGAGAAACTAATTCGGTGACCTACCACTTTTATCTTTTTGTTGGAAAGTTCCCTAAATTCTTTAACTCTTCAGACAGTATGGAAAAATTCTATCTAGTAGAATTAAATATATCTAAAGAAAACGAGTTTTATGGCTTACAGAAAATTCCACTAGATAATTTTCCCCGAAACTTTTATATCTGAAGTGCCATCGCGAATGGTGCGTGTATGCAAAAAATCAAGATAGGTCACCGAGCGAACTTTCGAGCTAAAAACAAATGTTTTCCGCAGATTTTATTTCCGGTTCGCGCGATTTTACGCAGCACTAACTTCCGGTGTGCTGATTCTAATACTGATTCAGCTGACACATGCATCTTAGTTATGGCGTGTGTAGATTGCGCGCGCGCGTGCAGCTAAAAACCCTTTCGAGCCTCCTTAAATTGTTCTTAAAAATTGGTGGTGGAAATCAGAACTGTAACAAATATACAAAAAAAAGCCTGAGATTAAATTAGCATATTTAATGTAAAAGAAAATTAATAAATATCATGACAAAAAAGAAATCAGCCTTATTTGTACTTAACAAGTGAACAGAACAAGAAAATACGCATCAGTATCTGGGTAACTGCACACCTACCCCTCCCCTAATCCAACAGTAACACTAACTTATTAACTTATTATAATTTGTGCACAGTTGCCCAGATACAGACAACATCAGTATCTGGGCAACTGCGCACCTACCCCTCCCCTAATCAGCAGGCCTTCTGTATGATCAGAATTTTTTTGGGTCTTATCCATTTTATAAGAACATTTCATATTTCCAGGCTGATTTTGTTCTTATAAAAATGGTGCTTTATTTGCCAAATTTCAGCCTGGTGTTCTTAATCCATGTGTTCTTATATGCGGGTGTTTACTGTAGCTCATTTGGGACAGTGCACAGTACAAGATTTGGAAAATATTGAAATGGAATTAGAGTAATCTGATCCCGGGGGGGGGGGGTACTCCCTTATATGGGCTATATAGGTATGTGCGGCCCAAAGGGTATGGTTTTTCAGCCGTTTTAGTCATAAATAGGGTATCAATTTCGGTTGATTTTGGCCATTTTGGTCATAAATAGGGTATGGTTTTTGTACTCTAGCCTCAATATGGGTATATTTTTAAAAAACCAAAAGAAAATTAACAAAAGTCCTTCACAAATTATGTTTACGGTAATTTAACTTTGGTCTGAGTTAGGGATCCAATTATAACGCACGTCTGAAACAGGATTTTGATGCAAGGTTCAGGTCATAAATAGGGTTTCGAATTTTTGGTCAGGTCATAAATAGGGTAGGGAATATCGCAGATTTTGGTCATAAATAGGGTAAGGGTTTTGGGGAGCGGGCCGCACACCCCCACCCAATTTTTCTGGGAGTACCCCCCCCGGGAATCTGATATGGTTGACATTACTTATTCTGAGCCATGTCAACTATAAACTCAGTTATGATATTGTTGACCATGCGCGGTTGTTCAAAGAAAGATTATCTTGAAATTCAAATTTTGCAAGTTTTTGTCCTAATTAATATCAATCTAGTTTGGTTCGGTAATTACCTGGTAGAGGAAGGTATTTGCACAAAATAATTAGCTAAAGTTTTGCCCTATATTAGCTTTAGTCGGCTATAAAGCGGCAACTCATCCTTTTCTTACGTATTATTTTTTCTTTTAACAGCCGTGTCAAATTTGCGGCACTATGCTTTCTGCGCGCAATGTTTCGAAGGCGGCACTGCTTTTGTGATCGTGTCTAAAAGCACAGAAAAAACTTGGTCTGTTGCTACCCAATTCAGACAGCGCGAAGATTCATTCGCAAAGCTCTCAAGTCTCGCGCATTGAGCGTGAGACTCACGCAAACAAATTCAATCTTACGCTCTCACGCGGAAACTATTATTTCTCACGCATTTGAGATTCCTTGCTCCTTTAGTGAAGTTCCTTCATAATAAACTTCTTCTTTCCAGTTGCTTAAATTGGAAAATTTACTGCGATGATCATTCTTCACATTCATCTACAACCGCAGTACAAATATGAACCGCAGTACAAATATGAATTATTTCATATATAGTTTATGTTATTATTTGGAATATTCAGTTGTTATTTACAGTGTCCCCAATTAGCACTGCTGTGCTAAATACATACGACACTTAAATAAAGTTATTATTATTATTATTATTATTATTATTACGTCACTTCATTTCACTGCACGGGAAGATATGAACTCACTAAATTGACCTCGTGTGGCTTCATAGCTCAGTTGGTAGAGCATCGCACCGGTATCGCGGAGGTCACGGGTTCGAATCCCGGGTTCGAATCCCGTTGAGGCCCTAATTTTTTCAGGCTTCTTCTTTCCAGTTGCTTAAATTGGAAAATTTACTGCGATGATCATTCTTCACATTCATAATTGTTAGTCATTGTTTGGCTAGCTTGTACTCGCTTGTACTCGCTTGTACTCGCTTGTACTCGCTTTATTCTTGTGCAGAGCCAGCGAAAAGAAAATTGTGGAATCTAAATACTTACTTTTAAAGCATGACATTTCTGCTCAGAATGAAGGAAAACACGTCTTAGCTACTTCCATTTTTTCAAAATTTTCTGGGGCAACATGCCCCCAGACCCCCCTAGCGGAGTGACGCCTAAGACGTCACAAAACGGCCGAGCCCTTGCATCTCACTCTTTGCCAACAAATTAACTTGAGAGCTCTGCATTCGCGAGGTTGAGCAATTTGTTACACATAACTGATTCCAAACAGAACAGTTGTAACCAAAATGAATCATCAAATAATCTGAATTGGGTTGCAGTAGGGACTGTAAGAGCGTTAGCCGAATACAAACAAACAAACACTTTATTTACCGAGGGTGGAGTACATCTATAGAAATGGATAGATGTGGGTTTGTTACTGCTTTGTTACTTTCCATCATGACGGGCGCAAAAAAAACGAAAAGTTTACGAACAAAACAACATCTAAACAAGCCTCCGAAGCTTTCACTTAGGCGTCCTTCACCCCACCCCTGCAAAAATCTCTACCGTATGTTATATCCGGAAAGCTTTGTAACCCAGCCCGCGCGCAATTAGCCGGTTTGTTTTGTTGACGTATAAATATAGAAACATAACCAGACGTTTGCATCCTCATGGTTTAATAGAGCAAGTTTAACAAAGAAAATACAGTGAGCAGCGAGGAGTTCAAGCAAAATGCTGGCAAATTTTGCAAGGGGCAGCTCACAAGTCGATTGGTGTGAATCGAATTATGCTCATGTGGCTTTTATTGCCGAGTTTTACAACACGGTACAGCAACTCGGCACGTTTTGTTTTTGCCTTTAACTAAGCGCTTGAGATCATTTTTCAACGTTCAGAAGGAACAGCATTAATACAGATGTTTTTTTACTCAGGTCAGCAACGCAATCTTCCTTGTTCTACCGCCTTTCTTCATGTAAGTATTATGTTTTACCTCATATCTTCAGCTTTAATTATGTTGGGTTTACTTTTGCGCTCGAGTAACCTTGAACTTCCTTTTTTATTTATTTACTTTTTCCTCTCCAACGCGTACAGATGCTACGCTATAACATGTATTTGCGGGCGCGGTGTAATATATTACTGGAGATTAAAATCATTCAAGAGAATAAGGTATATACTTGAATAAGAAACGCAAACGCACACAAAATTACTCCGAAAACATGAAACTATGATTAAGATTTCCACGCTGTCGACTTTTTATAACTGAGATGATTTCGCTGTCGAAGACAAGATATTTACCTAACTTATAATTATGGGGATTGATTTTAATTTGACAAGTTTGTTTTGTTGTAGCTGACTTATGAGTAAGTACCACAGAAATATGACACGTTCACGACACGCTGAATTTATACTGGCATTTCTGAACAGCTTTCAAATCAAAAGAGAACAGAAAATATACATATGAAAGACGTCTACTGCAGGTACGGGTAAAGTACCTGTTCATAAGAAATGGGCCAATTTTGAACATATTTGCATATCTAAAGTTTTCATAAAGTACATACAAATAATTTGCTTGGCAAATAGACATCAGACGGTCTCCCAATTTTTTTGTCAACCGTTACTTACACAAGTGAAAGATAAAACTCTCAGCGTTGCTTGGAACGACGTACTCCTGCGAATAGAGCGGCAACCTGTAAACAGCTGGCGAAAACTGCTTGAGCTGTGCACTTAGTCTCATACATATCACAGGAACAGCAGGAGATCTGTATGGTGTTTTGCCTTACTTTAGAAAAGCTGTATTTATTGCATAAAAATTGCTTCACTGGTGTAGTCTATAGCCAGCATGATATGTGACGGGCGTTTCTCATCGGGGGCGGTCAAAGATATCGTCTGAAAATAACTTCTCCATCTCGCTGTGACCACACTGGGAATTTTACCTTGTTTGTGTTTAATGGGCTATCGTAAGCGCAAAACTCTAATGGAACAAATTACTAGAATCATATTTTGTTTTGTCTTCAGCATATGAAAGTGCTAACATCTTCAGTTGGACCACCTGTGGGGCGTGGTCGACAACTTACAAACAAAAAAAAAAAACAGCTGTGCATTTATAAAGATTCCGCGCTACTGTTCTGTGAGTGTGAAAAAAATCTTATCAATCTCGACTAAATTATCCGTACATTTTACTTTCAGCAGATGAAAAACAGAAAAGAAATGTTCGCAAGTCATACGGAGTTCAGTTAAACTTGACATGAGGTCAGGTTGTGCTGATGAACATGCCGTGCATGCGATCAAGTGCGACGGAATAGCAGAGATAGTAACCAGTTCATTTTCAAGTAGTAGTCCATCGTGAAACACACCGGGAAAACTAAGAGAAAAAAATTGACGCAAAGAAACAGTAAAGAATAACACTTATCTTTTTTTTAACCCTTTCACTGCCAAGGGCGACTTAATAGATTTTACTCTGTCTAACGCCCGGGGGGGCTCCTCAACAAAGTTTAATACGGGGAGGCTCCGCCCCGAGGTTCAAACTCTTACCCTTTCATATACCATTTTGGCAGAAAAGGTACCCCTTTTATATACCTTTTATTGAAAAAAGGTGCCGTTTTCACATAACTTCTTTAGGAAGTCTTGTTCTCATTTTCATGTAGTGCTTAATAAATAACCTGATACAGCCATAAGGGGTGTCTATTCGAAATATTATAATTAAAGGCCCTTTTAAATACCTAAATGACCGATTTCCCTACCCTTTTATATACCTCAACTTGTGAAATCCCTGCCCTTTTATATACCTGAAGCCTGAAAAAGGTACCCCTTTCGGGTGGAGCCTCCCCGTATAGGCCATTATAGGGAGTACCCCCTCCCCCCCGGGTCCAACGCCAGACGATTTCACTCGTCAAAGGGAGACCCCTTGGCAGTGAAAGGGTTTAAAGTACCAGCTCCTATGTTCGCAATCTATACAGGACTGTGGCTAGTACGAGAATGAAACCGAGGCGCTTGCTTCAGTCATTTTTCCCGCTTTGTTTGGACGGGGGAAAGCAAAGCACCGCTGAATAACTAGGAAGAGAATTTAGCCCTGGATATTGCCTTGTTTTTATTTCTGGCTACGGCCCTGCTATAGCTAAACCTAGAATTCATCACCTAAAGAACGGAAAATATCCATTGCCTTGGTGTTCCTCATTTTGAACAATTTTTGGTTCTATTCGGTTTATTACTATTACTGTTGCCATAGGAGGCGCGGTGGCCTCACGGTTCACGCTTAATGCGCTCGTTCCCGGAACGAGGGGTCCGGTTTCGAACCCTGGGGCCTGTTTCTCGAAGCTTCCGGTAATTGCCGGGCCCGTTAAGCTGTTTTGTTTTCCATTAGGGATGGCAGTTTCAAAAGTTTTGAAAATGGTACAGTAAAGTTATCAGCTAAAGAGACAAAATGGACTTCATTCAGAGGTCAGAACACACCCTACATTTCTTGAGACTTTGATTGGGTCTTTCTTCACGTACCGGAAAGCACTGTATTCTTGGTAAACTTGGGAATAGTCTTTAT
>JAHPZR010011775.1:0-7500 GCA_019787425.1 Platygyra sinensis
CAGCTATGGTATAATTTATCATGTAGCCAATGATTGGAATGATGTCTTGGCATTTTTATTGTGATAGCTATTGTATCTCTTCTCTCTTCTTTTGAGCCGACGACACCACCAGACAAGCTGTTTAAAGACAAATCTTTAAAGACACATTTTGTCTGTTTGTTTCTCTTTAAAAGAGATACTTTTGAGTTGTTTATTTTTTTTTTTACTTTTAAGTTTCACAGGTTGAAGTGTATTTTGAACTCCATGTTAAGGGAAAAGATGATTGTTTTTAAAAGGGCAATAAACCATTTGTTGACAACTGCTGATGTTTTGTGCAAATGATTATGCTAATGTTATAGTTTGGGGTGAATTGTAAGTTGTGTTCTGAGAACACAACTAAAGGTGTGCTTTATTACACATCAAGAAGTGTGACAAAACACATCTTTCTGCAGAACACACCTGAAAGTGGGTGAAATTTAGGACAAGTGTGAAACACAACTTAAGGTGTGTTTAGGTAGCTCACCAAGGTGTGTTCGGGGAACACATAAAAAGGTGTGTATTTATACACAACTCTATGTGTGTTGTTTTGAGGACAAAAAAAGGTGTGTTACAGTAACACAGCTTATTTAAGAGTGTAAGCTTCTCCTTGCATACGGCAGCTGAGCCCGCAGTACGAGCGGCAGTCAAAAATTAGATGTCCTAACGAAACGATACGTTAACAGCCTTTTTGTTCGCAGCTGACAAAAATAAAGACAGTGGGTAAGTTGATTTGGCCTCTACTAGTAGTTAACTTGACTGTTGCGGGTTAATTTGACGAGGAACAGTATATTTTGTTCAAAACGACACAACTATTATCCTACCTGGCGATACTAGACGAAACTACGAACAAGTTGCCATGGCGAACGCCGGCGACCCATTTTTGGCGCCAAAATAGAAGCTTGGAAACACAAAATGCTTCACATTTTTTCACTTTTTGCAAACTGGTGTGGTTTTTGAAATTGTAAATCCCTTTTCGTGAATATTTAATGCCAAATTCGAGAAGCACATAGCCAAAATATGCAGAAAAGTCTCCCAGCAGATTGCTGTACTTAAGCGAATGAAAAAGATCCTTCCATTCGAAACAAGAAAGTGTCTTTATCTTGCATTTATCATCCCTCACTTTAACTACTGTTCAGAGACATGGCATTTCTGCAACAAAAGTGCCATTGCTAAGCTAGAAAAAGTAAATGAGCGTGCCCTCCGTTTTGTCTTTAACGAAAAACAAAGGCCCTACTCTGAACTACTCGACAAAATAGGTTTACCATCACTTGAGAATCAACGCCTCGCAAAAATAGTTTGCACAGTCTTCAACGTTATTAATAGCGAACATGCACCAAAAAGCATAAAAGAACTGATCGGATTTAGAAATAATAAATACAATCTAAGAGGAAGTGAAATTTTAAAGCGGCCAACGGCCAACACTACAACTTACGGCCTTAAATCGTGGAGGTTTATGGCACCAAAACTCTGGAACTCATTACCTGACTCAAGCAGAACAGTTCGAACTTTCAAGGCTTTTAAAAACAGTATTAGAACACTAGATCTGTCAGGTCTACTATGATAATAATTTTTTATCCGCTTCTCACACAATACAAATTATTATAGTCTTTATATCCATTCATTTTCTTTATTGTAACTCTTTTGTTTTATGTATGATGATCAATTTGTATTAGAAATTTGAATTCTACTTAGTACGCCATTGTTGTTTTTAATTTGTATTAGTTATTTTAATTATTTAGTGTGAAATACCTGTAAACTAGCTGGTGAGTCTAGCAATGGGCGACAAAAGTGTTGAGACACTTGGTAGTAAAATTCGATTTTTGAGCGTCTTGGTCACATTTTGCCCCCTTCCCCCCAAAACAATGTTGATTTTTCTATTTCTTCGACTACACAGACCATAGCGCCCACACAACATTGAATTGGGGGGCCGGGGGTATCAGAGAATTAACGCTAGATGCAAATAAAATAGAACAAACGCTTAAGTATCGAAAAGCGTCATTTCCTAAAAGTGTCTCAACTACTTTTGTCGCTCATTGTAGCTTGCTAGGCTCATAAAAGCTAAGCGTATTTTCACAATAAAATTGCTACTACTACTACTACTACTACTACTACTACTACTACTACTACTACTACTACTACCACTACTACCACTACTACTACTACTACTACTATTACTACTACTACTACTACTACTACTACTACTACTACTACTACTACTACTACTACTACTACTACTACTACTACTACTACTACTACTACTACTACTACTACTACTACTACTACTACTACTACTAATTGCTACTACTATCTTCAGTGAGAAAAGTTGCCTGATTTCGAAGCCTTTCCTGACTTGTTTACTTGATGTCAGGACACTAGATTTTTTCCCGCCTGCTGAATCCTGATTGGTCAATTCAAATTTCCCGCGCGCCAGCCGTATGCAAGGCTAATTTGGCCCCCAAAATAGTAGTTCGTCGATAGTTGTCATGTAGGATAATAGTTGTCTTATTCTGAACGAAATGTGCCGTTTGTCGTCAATTAAACCCGGGATTCTGCACTTTATAATTAAAAGATGCCAAAGCAACTTTACCATTGTCCTTATTTTAGCCAGCGACGAAGAAAAAGGCTATTTTTGTGTCGTTTCGGTAGGACAGCTAAGTTTTGACTGCGGCACATACTGCGGGCTCAGCTGCTGTATGCAAGGCTACAGCAACTTTGATATTCCTTTATCAGATGATGGATGAGGTTTTCGCCGGCATTTGCAGAATAAGAGCATCATGGTGACAACCACATCCCGCACTCCCGTAGGTCAAGTATAGACAAAATTATTACTAGACCACCCTTCCTTCAATAAGTTAATTGTTATCTCCCAGTTTCTGGGAGACACGTGACCAGCGTGTGCCAGGGTCTCTCCTCGCTCGCCTCAGGGGGCGGTAAGATGAGAGACACTGGGAACGAGGTTGTGGTAAGCGCTGAATGGTTGGTAGTTAAATGCTTAATTTAGATGCTAAGCGCTACAAGTGTTAAACTGTTAAATAAGTTGATTTTTAGTGGAGATGGAACAGTGTAGATTGACATGGTGAAAATTAACTGGCAGGCAGTTCAATTCAGCAAACATTGTCAGTTTTGCCTTTGAAGGCTTGCTTGGGCTAATTGATAGATGAAATGCTTGAAACAATTCTTGTTTTGTTGAGAAGGAACGCGAGTAAGGAAGTTTCTCAGACACCTGCAACTTGTAAATTGCGTTCCCTGACCGGCTAGTTCTCTCGTGTATCACGGGTTATTACCCAAAACCTCTGAAGCTATTGTCCTAACAAGGTAGGATAAAGTTACTGTAGACCATCACTTGAGAAATATGTCTAAAAATGTTTTCATCACTCATTGTATGGCTAAGACAAAGAGAAAGCAGCACGTTTTGGAGTAAGCCTTTTTAGTGAGGTGTGATAAACTTGCTGAACTTTAGGAGCCAAAAACTCAGGCTTTATTTTTGTGTATATTCTCTTGTTTTGAGCGAAATGAAAAGGTAAGTAGAGTTGACGGAGTTTTACAAAATTTGGCTAAAATATTTGTCGATTATATATGCGCCACAATTTTTGGAAGGCTTTTTAACATTTTAAACGCTTCCTCTCCCAGACTTTCTCATGAATGTCATGAAGATCGCGGGTTAAGATCTTTTTTCGTCTAGTTCGATATCGGTTTTGTCAGTAACCAATAGGAATATAGAAAAAGCCTCACACCATTTTGTAGTCCGTCATTTGCTAATTGATTTGATGCAGTTTGTTTGCATTGGTTGTACGTGCGAGCATAAAGGCAGGCACAGGTTAAGTAAACATTGCAGTTCTGCGTTTGACGGCTTGCTTTCGCCAACCATTACATCAAATGATTAAGACATTATTTTTCTCTGATGTCATACTGTTCAAAGGTTTCGTTAATAGCGACATGAAGATGAAAAGTTTCTGAAAGAGAACCGGAGTTTAGTGCACGACTGTCTCTGAACGTCTGGCTTCTTTTCTGTATCGGTGATTATTGCTAAATTGCTTTGAAGCTATTTTCCTCAAAATCGATCGCTTTTGCGGTTTTGCTTTTTGTTTTTGGACAGAATAGGATTGACTTAAGACTTTGTAAGATATGGAACCAGACAAAAGCCCTGGAACAGATGTCTTCCCATTATATTACAAAAATATCCAGAAAAGCGATTGCATTAAAGTGGGCTTTCATGCCTGGTCAGGTTTCTAGACTTAATCTTTTTATATTTTCATACATACAGTTCCCTTCTCACAGTTACAAATTGAAAGAACCAAAAAATGCTCTGGACTGTTAACCTATGTATTTTCCTCTTCGCTGGCTTCTTTATGAACTGCGTATCTGCTGGTGAGAAATGCAGAGAGGAACGAAGCATAAATGGAATGGCTTTACAGGGATTCGTCTTTAAAAAAATCCTCGTAACAGGGTTTCACAAGTGCGATATCAGCTGCGAAAAAGAAATCACATGTCAAAGCTTCAACTACGTCGAACGGGAAAAGTCATGCGAACTGAATAACCGAACCAAGGAGGCAAGACCGGAAAATTTCCGCTCAGACCCGGCACGCTCTTACATAAGACGCTTGATGAGAAGAGGTATGTAAAAGATAAGTATGAAGGGGAAGAAAATTCCCGCCCAGACCCGGCACGCTCTTACATAAGACGCTTGATGAGAAGAGGTATGTAAAAGTTAAGTATGAAGGGGAAGAAAATTTCCGCTCAGACCCGGCACGCTCTTACATAAGACGCTTGATGAGAAGAGGTATGTAAAAGTTAAGTATGAAGGGGAAGAAAATTTCCGCTCAGACCCGGCACGCTCTTACATAAGACGCTTGATGAGAAGAGGTATGTAAAAGTTAAGTATGAAGGGGAAGAAAATTTCCGCTCAGACCCGGCACGCTCTTACATAAGACGCTTGATGAGAAGAGGTATGTAAAAGTTAAGTATGAAGGGGAAGAAAATTTCCGCTCAGACCCGGCACGCTCTTACATAAGACGCTTGACGAGGGGTATGTAAAGAAAAGATAAGTGAGCTTTAGCACAGGCGTTCTTGAGAGGCGGACATCAGCCAGTTGAACCGAATACTAATTTAGTTAGCGCGTTTTATCGACTTTCGTTGAAGATGACAAGTTGTTAATGCGAAAAACAAGAATATAGACTCTTAGTTGCCGTCCTTGGCTTGGAAAGTTTTGTTCAATGTCTAAAACTCTCCGTCTTCCCGAGGGCGCAATGCTCCTTCAGTGAACATCTTGGAACGTTTGTTTGTTGTCATTTACAAACTATTCGCATATTTCATCCCGACAATTAAAGTTCTCTAGGTAACGGTTTTAAATTACTTATGATATCAAACACATATCAGACTGCAATGTGAAGGCAACACAGTTTATTGATTAGTAGAACTAGAGGCAAGACCAATACACTAAAACGCCAACGGTAGCTCTAAGGGTGGTGTGGATGGGTAAGCGATCACTAGGTCGAGACTGACATGACTGAACTTTAAACGATCTGAAATCTGATACGCTGGGACAGCTAAATGATCCATTAGGTTAACAGCGTCTTCTCTATGGTAATTACCAGTCATCACCTACAGTAATCCTTGCACTTATTTCTTTTTTTGATTCAAGTTCCTCTGGGTTCCATTCCGGAGCTCCCAGCGCACTCGTGTCAGGAAATAAAAGCAAGCGAAGGCAAAGACACCATTAGCAGCAACTACTGGCTGGATCCAACTGCGACTGGAACGGCAGTTTTTGTTTATTGTGACATGAACTTGGAAGGTTACTGACAATGAGCTTTCATATTACTTCTGTATTGTTTTGAAAAATTTTGTTTTGGTGCTGTTGATCGCTGCTTTCTTTAAGCTAGAGAAAAACCACTACACTTCTATTTGAGTATCCTAGAACTTTGCTTTACACCAAAAGTTAGAAAGTTCTTTTTAAATTGTTTGCAATTTAGATGTTGATGAATGCATTACCGGTAATCATTGACTGTGACGTAAATGCAAACTGTATCAACACTGTCGGCGGACATAACTGTACCTGTAAGGAAGGATTTGCAGGAGATGGTCGCTCATGTTCAGGTAAATTGGCTTCATACTTCGATGTGTTAAAGCTACAACTTATAATCGGGGCTCCCCAACCAATGTCAACTTTGAAACGTTTCAGGTTATCATTTTAAAATTTATTATTTTTCAAGTTGTAGTGGAAGGACGATTTACTCCAATACTCCATCACTCCTTCAGTCCGTCCTTCACTTCCCGTTAGACATTTGGTAACGGGGAGGGGGAGCTCTCATATGAAAAGGCAAGGGATGCTTGTCGGAAAATTTGAATTTAACTCATAAAGGAGACTGCTTGAGCTTCATTAGAACCCTATAGGATACCATCTAAAACGGAATAGGTTCGATTACTGGCCACCGTTCAAGAAAAGATCTCGCACGCACTTGTAGACTTGACTTGCGTACTAACACCCTTTCATAAGATATTTTCCAAGGTCAGTGGCTCACAGCCACTCTGATTTATTGTAGATATCGATGAATGCATCACTGGAAACCATAACTGTGATGTGAATGCTACTTGCATCAACACTGTTGGTGGACATAATTGTTCTTGTAAGGAAGGATTTGCAGGAGATGGCCGCTCGTGTTTAGGTAAACTACCCATTCGTGTAAAACTGGATCCGTCTGTTAAATCTTTTGTATAGTATCTCACAAAGGACACACCCTTTTTGGAAAGTGGTTTGACTTGCTACATTGATTAATTGTAAAGATGCGCCTTCTCTGAAGAAAAGGTCACTCGGTTCAACTATCATTACTTTTTATTATGACGAAGAAATTACTTCAGTATTATGTGATGACAGCAAACACTTATCGTCATTTCAGTGAAAAGCGGTTGTGATAAAACGGGCGGGTTGGCAATTTTCTTATGTGAATATATGAAAGACCGTATATTTGAACTGTGGAGAAAGATATGAAATATGATTGATCAACGCGGTTAAAATTAAAGCCAGAATAAAATTTCAGGCGTAAACGGGGTTCAAAACCTTGACCTCTGCAATAGCGGTGTAGTGCTCTACCAACTGCACTATCGAGCCATCTGGGAGCTTATCACTTTGTGAGTTCGTAACACACCCTAGATGTTAAAAAATGCAAGTGAATATATGAAAGATCTTTTATTTGAATTTTACTTGAGTTCTGTGCATAAATGCGATGATCGATCATGTCTTCTGAGGCTTACAAACATCCTACCAACTAAATAGATTGTAGCCCTTACATGTAAGAATAAGAGGAAAGAAATGTTCACTATTTTCGTTTATACCATAATTTAGGCTAGCCTCTCAGGAACCGGCGGCTGTAATAATAAACTTTCAGTATAACTTTTAGGGCCTGTTCACATGGAGGTGGGGGACTCCAGCCAGGTGAGGTATCCCAGCTACCTGTGATAAAAGAAAGCTAGCCTTCACATGCAATA
>JAHPZR010011776.1:0-12264 GCA_019787425.1 Platygyra sinensis
TTCCTGTATCTGATAGAAAACAATAAGTCTGAGGGAATGATAAGTATTCACATTCAAAGGTTGTTGGCTGCCGGTGTATAACGTTTTCCAATTAACCACTAACTCAAGTATGAGATATCGACCTTGACAAACGTATAATCAGAATATGTAAACATATCCTTAAATCGATAATTCTCTGTCGTCTCAGTTCTGTGACGTTTTGAGATGCAAGAAAAATAGCGAAGAGAAGTTTAGAGAGGTTTGGATGGAGTCGAGGAATTTCAATTTGAAACTTAGATTTGAATCGGAATAACTAAAGATTAACCTTTCCAAAGGCAGGTAAATTGTTCTAAGCAGCATCTGAGTTGGAATCTAAAATGGATCTCATGTTAAGGTGATTTCTGTTGCAGTGTTGCTGAGGTTCACGATGATGTTACGATCGAGTCATACATGAACAACTCTGTGATCTGACTCGACGTTTTACTACAAAGTATACAAATGGAAAAGATATAGCGAATGTGGTACGAGATGCCGTTAACGATTTACCAGTGACCCAAAAGGTGCTGAGGGGCCTTCATTTTGCACTCTGGAACCCTAGGTTTTAGAGCACGAAGAAAAATGTCGGTTATCGTTCCCGCGCCTTTAAAGCAATGCAATAAAGCTTTTGACCATTACGTATTTAGTCTTGGAGGCCTAGACCTCATTTGGTAAATCCCTAAGCCCCTTTGGGAACCTGGTGTTGTTTGTCTCCATGTACAACCAGGGGCGGATCCAGGATTTTTCTTAGGAAGGGGTGTACCTCTAATATAAGGAATGACGTCACTGATCGGTGAGGTAAACAAATTTTAAAAGCGAATACGAAGAAGAAGGCTTCATCTTCATCCCGCCCCTAGCAACTAAATAGGAGTGTGTGGATTTGGCAATCCACAGAGTAAATGTTTTTGGTCATGCAGTCGATCCGCCAATGCTATTGTTAATAAAACACAATACAGAAAAAAAACTTTTCCCTGCATTTGCAGCGAAATGCCTTCCAAACACTGTGGATTAATGTTGGCAATCCATTACCCTGTTACTGAGTGTATTAACTGCATCATTCTAAAGGTTGGAAAGAAAACGAGATATATATATTTACACGAGTTGCATCTCAATTTAGTGCTATACCTTTCTTTTGTTGCACTCTGTGCTAAATTAGCCGGTGTGTACTCTGTACTGTGGCAGTGTTGGAATAGCAGTCTTCGTGCCCACCAGCATCTCCGTTTCGGCCGGAAGCAGCTAATTGTTAATTCCCGCTAATAGTATCATAATTGTAGAGTTTGGGTGATGTTCGGATCTCTGTGTGTTTGACTTTTTTTTCTTCATGAATCTTTCAGATTCCTCGAATGACGCCTGCCAGATGGCCATCTGAAAATGTGACAGCGTTGCAGCCAAATGCTTCGCAAAATACAAGTACAATCCGGAGTACAAACACTACCCACGAGGAAAGTGCTAATAACCAGCACAACATTCTCTCACTTCAGCAACATGTCAGTTTTAACTCACTTTTTATTCACCTTGTCAAAACGAGAGTCTAAAACTACATGTTGCTGAAGTGAGAGAATGTTGTGCTGGTTATTAGCACTTTCCTCGTGGGTAGTGTTTGTACTCCGGATTGTACTTGTATTTTGCGAAGCATTTGGCTGCAACGCTGTCACATTTTCAGATGGCCATCTGGCAGGCGTCATTCGAGGAATCTGAAAGATTCATGAAGAAAAAAAAGTCAAACACACAGAGATCCGAACATCACCCAAACTCTACAATTATGATACTATTAGCGGGAATTAACAATTAGCTGCTTCCGGCCGAAACGGAGATGCTGGTGGGCACGAAGACTGCTATTCCAACACTGCCACAGTACAGAGTACACACCGGCTAATTTAGCACAGAGTGCAACAAAAGAAAGGTATAGCACTAAATTGAGATGCAACTCGTGTAAATATATATATCTCGTTTTCTTTCCAACCTTTAGAATGATGCAGTTAATACACTCAGTAACAGGGTAATGGATTGCCAACATTAATCCACAGTGTTTGGAAGGCATTTCGCTGCAAATGCAGGGAAAAGTTTTTTTTCTGTATTGTGTTTTATTAACAATAGCATTGGCGGATCGACTGCATGACCAAAAACATTTACTCTGTGGATTGCCAAATCCACACACTCCTATTTAGTTGCTAGGGGCGGGATGAAGATGAAGCCTTCTTCTTCGTATTCGCTTTTAAAATTTGTTTACCTCACCGATCAGTGACGTCATTCCTTATATTAGAGGTACACCCCTTCCTAAGAAAAATCCTGGATCCGCCCCTGGTTGTACATGGAGACAAACAACACCAGGTTCCCAAAGGGGCTTAGGGATTTACCAAATGAGGTCTAGGCCTCCAAGACTAAATACGTAATGGTCAAAAGCTTTATTGCATTGCTTTAAAGGCGCGGGAACGATAACCGACATTTTTCTTCGTGCTCTAAAACCTAGGGTTCCAGAGTGCAAAATGAAGGCCCCTCAGCACCTTTTGGGTCACTGGTAAATCGTTAACGGCATCTCGTACCACATTCGCTATATCTTTTCCATTTGTATACTTTGTAGTAAACGTCGAGTCAGATGCACAGAGTTGTTCATGTATGACTCGATCGTAACATTCATCGTGAACCTAGCAACACCTGCAACAGAAATCACCTTAACATGAGATCCATTTTAGATTCCAACTCAGATGCTGCTTAGAACAATTTACCTGCCTTTTGGAAAGGTTAATCTTTAGTTATTCGATTCAAATCTAAGTTTCAAATTGAAATTCCTCGACTCCATCCAAACCTCTCTAAACTTCTCTTCGCTATTTTTCTTGCATCTCAAAACGCTCACAGAACTGAGACGACAGAGAATTATCGATTTAAGGATATGTTTACATTATTCTGATTATACGTTTGTCAAGGTCGATATCTCATACTTGAGTTAGTGGTTAATTTGGAAACGTTATACACCGGCAGCCAACAACCTTTGAATGTTGAATACTTATCATTCCCTCAGACTTATTGTTTTCTATCAGATACAGGAATAAAACATATATATCAAGCTCGAGAAACATAAGCTCGAACAGATAGCTGTAAGCAACATAAGCATATCTCGTATTGGAACGCGCAGTCTTAGGAGTGGCGGGGCTACTGCTCCCGCTAATGCCGGATCGTCTCTTACGTCACAGCCGTTGGTCTAGTGTTTCTATCAAAGATAGCTATGTTTAAGATTCTCTGATTCCCGTTTGTCCGTTTTTAAGGCTTAAGGCATTTAGTTTTCTCATTTGATAGTGTTTTTGTTCTAGTTGGTCTTGCCCGGGGGACCGTCTGATTTGAGGTACAGCTGGCCTGGGGTTTTCCTCTCAGGTGCAAGTGGACGTACGGAGAGGTTTTTCACCCAGCTGTTGTTCCACTACCCCATTTCAGTTAGCTTTTGCCAGTTTTGATGCGTATACGGTTAATTTCCTCGCATCCGTGGTTTTTACTGTCAGAAGTAGTTTTCCTTTTCCTAGTGCAATAAGCGAACGGTGGTCTTAAAGCCTGCATCACCCAAGTCAGGGTTGTTGTGTGTGTGTTTTTTAGGAAAGTGAGCTGTACTTTTCTTGAAGTTCTACGTCCAGTGCTGTCAGCGCACTGCTTTACTTTTGATGACTTCCAATCGACAAATAATCAATTTAAACTACTTATATCAGTTATATGTAAGTAGTCTAATATGTAAATAGTTATGTACCATTCCAAAGGAATTTTGTACATATTTTAAAGTTGACTTTCTTAACAGTTAGTGATGATGCTTAGCATTTTCTGTTTCTTTGTTTAATATTTATTTTTAACAAGAAATTAGAGCTGTTCTTTTAAAATATGATTATTTTAATGTAAATTTGTTGTATTTAGCTCCGCAGCTAAATAAAGTGAACAGTCTTTACTGACGCGTCTTCGATCGTCGTCTTACAATGAAAATCGTATTCTTGGTTGGAGTATTTCCTGGGACTATTGTATTTAACGAGAGAGGGGGTAAAACCTTTTACTGGGTTTTAGATTTAGACAGTTAACTATAGACAATACTTTGACGAAGGTCTGTGCCGTTTATTTGTCAGTGCTTTTGACGAGAAATTTGCATTCGCGCCCGTTCGAGGAGCTGAGGTACCTACGGCTGGTGCGCTTGAAAATAAATTGACCAATCAGGATTCCGCAGGGGGGAACTACTGTCCTGACGTTAAATGCATTGAAGTCGAGCAACTTTTCTTACTGGAGACGGCACGAAATACTCAAGATAAGGAATTTGTTTACAAAAGCAGAAAAGAATAAAACAGCAGTAAGTACCATGGAAATGATCAGTGTTTAGGAATAAGATGTCTCAAAAATCTTAAAAAGTAGTGAAGCTTAACCGTGTGGGTGAACGATTAACCTGTTCTTTTAAGTAGACGCAACGGTCTATATATATGTTATTGGCCGGCTGGGAGGTCCGTATAGGGAAAAACTGTGACCGAGGTCTTGAAAATGCTGCCCGAGGCCGCAGGCCGAGGGCAGCATTTTCAAGCCCGAGGTCACAGTTTTTCCCTATACGGACCGACCCTGAGCCGGCCAATAACATTTTTATCTTTTTTTTCTTGCCGTAAACTGACTTACACGTGCGTTTGTTAACGTAACTTTGCCATTGAATCGGCTTACGCGCCGTCTACAAACCATTCGCAAAAAATCTAACGAGCGAAAGAACGAGTAAGTCAAATACTATACGAAGAAAGATGTATTAAAGAACAGAATTATCTCGAACTACTTTATGTTTATGCTAGTGCATTTAGTTCCCTAGTTAAGGTCTCCAAAATTCTTTTCCAGGTGTGAATTTTTGTTCAAAGTTTGAAGTTGTACTACAAAAACAGTTTTGTCGATCATTGCGAATCACTCGACTGAATTAGACTTTTCTACCGTAAATTGAGTAGCAGATAACGAGAAAATTCGTTAAGTGTACTCCACAGCAATTCTCTGAAGTACAGCAACGATTAGAGAGGGAAACTAGACTGAAATTGACTCAGTTTTTACTTGAAATTGTACAAAGAGACACACAGGATTACGCGCCATTACAGCGCCGAGCAACAAACAACCAAAAAAACTCTCAGAACTTCAAAAACTTCAATTGAATTTACTTACAGTAACTTTCCTTGCCATGTAAAGGTGAATAGAGGTAAACTTGCGTTAATTAATCGTCCTTGGAAGTGAAAAAAGTGCGAAAGATTGACGATAACCGCTAATTCATTCACGAAAATAGATCAACTCGATGGATTCCGCCCGTTGTAGCGGTCCGTATGAGAGAATTCCGCCCGCTCCAGGAACCAATCAGATTGCAGGATTTGTTGAATTCCGCCCGCTCACGAGCCGAAAAAAAGATAAGTTTACTTATGAAACGTAATATTCACACTCCAACCGTGCATGAATAAAAGGTATGGCTGACTCTCCTTTCTCTAAAACCGCTTTCAAACTTCTAAAGAAAAGAACCTAAAGAGAGTAAGTCTCTCATAGCCCCCCTCCTCACCCCTTGGTTTAGTGACACTTCCCTTTGCGTTTCCAGTCTCGTTATGTACGTCTTCCGCCCCCTACTCCACTCACCGAAGACAGTAAAATGGGGTTAAAAGGCCCACACTACAAGTAGTAGTGTTGACAAGCTCAACTCTATAAGTAGAGTTGAGCCGTTAGACTGCTATGGCAAATTTTTAGAGGTCATAGATCTCGGCATGATCCCAGCCGCCATCTGCATGTTGCTTCGTCGAGTCTGACACCTGTAATTTGCCCTGTGTTTGTGTATCTTTTAGGCTCAAAGTTAAGTCTCCAAATATTTGCTTTCGAGGGACAAAATATGAAATTTACCGTGAACGTGTTGCTTACTTGCATTTTCTATTGTGGTGCCCGGCTGTGATTAGGTCTGATTAGAACTGTTGGCAAGCTCAGTGGACTCAGTGATGAGTTGTTATCACTGATATCATATTTGTCCTCGTACGTTCTTCGGAGATGCCCTTCTTCGGTAGATTTACTTCGAGAAAGCTATGCGTTTGTCTAGAGATATGCTTATGTTGCTTACAGCTATCTGTTCGAGCTTATGTTTCTCGAGCTTGATATATATGTTTTATTCCTGTATCTGATAGAAAACAATAAGTCTGAGGGAATGATAAGTATTCAACATTCAAAGGTTGTTGGCTGCCGGTGTATAACGTTTCCAAATTAACCACTAACTCAAGTATGAGATATCGACCTTGACAAACGTATAATCAGAATAATGTAAACATATCCTTAAATCGATAATTCTCTGTCGTCTCAGTTCTGTGAGCGTTTTGAGATGCAAGAAAAATAGCGAAGAGAAGTTTAGAGAGGTTTGGATGGAGTCGAGGAATTTCAATTTGAAACTTAGATTTGAATCGAATAACTAAAGATTAACCTTTCCAAAAGGCAGGTAAATTGTTCTAAGCAGCATCTGAGTTGGAATCTAAAATGGATCTCATGTTAAGGTGATTTCTGTTGCAGGTGTTGCTAGGTTCACGATGAATGTTACGATCGAGTCATACATGAACAACTCTGTGCATCTGACTCGACGTTTACTACAAAGTATACAAATGGAAAAGATATAGCGAATGTGGTACGAGATGCCGTTAACGATTTACCAGTGACCCAAAAGGTGCTGAGGGGCCTTCATTTTGCACTCTGGAACCCTAGGTTTTAGAGCACGAAGAAAAATGTCGGTTATCGTTCCCGCGCCTTTAAAGCAATGCAATAAAGCTTTTGACCATTACGTATTTAGTCTTGGAGGCCTAGACCTCATTTGGTAAATCCCTAAGCCCCTTTGGGAACCTGGTGTTGTTTGTCTCCATGTACAACCAGGGGCGGATCCAGGATTTTTCTTAGGAAGGGGTGTACCTCTAATATAAGGAATGACGTCACTGATCGGTGAGGTAAACAAATTTTAAAAGCGAATACGAAGAAGAAGGCTTCATCTTCATCCCGCCCCTAGCAACTAAATAGGAGTGTGTGGATTTGGCAATCCACAGAGTAAATGTTTTTGGTCATGCAGTCGATCCGCCAATGCTATTGTTAATAAAACACAATACAGAAAAAAAACTTTTCCCTGCATTTGCAGCGAAATGCCTTCCAAACACTGTGGATTAATGTTGGCAATCCATTACCCTGTTACTGAGTGTATTAACTGCATCATTCTAAAGGTTGGAAAGAAAACGAGATATATATATTTACACGAGTTGCATCTCAATTTAGTGCTATACCTTTCTTTTGTTGCACTCTGTGCTAAATTAGCCGGTGTGTACTCTGTACTGTGGCAGTGTTGGAATAGCAGTCTTCGTGCCCACCAGCATCTCCGTTTCGGCCGGAAGCAGCTAATTGTTAATTCCCGCTAATAGTATCATAATTGTAGAGTTTGGGTGATGTTCGGATCTCTGTGTGTTTGACTTTTTTTTCTTCATGAATCTTTCAGATTCCTCGAATGACGCCTGCCAGATGGCCATCTGAAAATGTGACAGCGTTGCAGCCAAATGCTTCGCAAAATACAAGTACAATCCGGAGTACAAACACTACCCACGAGGAAAGTGCTAATAACCAGCACAACATTCTCTCACTTCAGCAACATGTAGTTTTAGACTCTCGTTTTGACAAGGTGAATAAAAAGTGAGTTAAAACTGACATCAGGTTTCAGTTTGTTTGATAGAACGGTTCCTCCCGAGGTAACAAGGTAATACAGGCAATGCTCTTGGGCAAATAACAAATTCAAAGTTTGAAGATCAATTAAAGGCCTCTTGTCTCACCTGATTATAACTATTTCTATTTCTTTATTTTTCGTAATTTTTGCCGCGTGCCATCAAATAGTCAAATAAACTGGATAAAAAGATTCCAAATTGCAAAATAGAACAAGTATATGGAGGTGAGTTGATCTAATTCATCAAATTTTATCATGTCTGGTGAGGTTTTGGATTTTTTAGCTATCATTTTTGGCCACCATCCGACAATAAAATTTACGGCTGAAATATCCAGTGAAACAGAAGCGAACATTCCTGGATACAACAATTTCTAAGAGCGAAAGATTTTTCCTATAAGACTCAGTTCTTGATGTGCGTACCCACTTCAAGCCTACTGAGACGTTCAATACACACAGGTCACTTCATCTCACCCTCCGGGAGTGAAAAAGGTCTCGTCAAAGGAGAGACTCTAAGACTTCTCCGAAGAAACTCTTCTAAGAAAATACTGACTTGAAGAGAAAATCAAAGTCTTCTTATCACACCTTCTTGAGCGAGGTTACCCGGAGAAGCTAATTCAAACGACCCTCTTAGAAGTGAAAATTAGCCTTCCAACCAAAACCGTTAAAAAGAAAACAAAAGAATTTTGCCTTTTGTCACAACATATCAACCATCAGTGTAAATGGCATTTAATAGAACAACGACCATTATCACAGAGATCCGCCCCTTATTTCTTACAAAAGAGGGCGTTCGCTCAAAGATATACTCCTGAGAGCCAAACTATGAAAAGACTAAAACACGCGCTTGGGAGTCGTGCAGGCCTGTCAACCTCATTTTACAAGGTCGAGAGACCGAAAAGGGAACGACAAATGCACAAATGCCATGAATCGTAGGAGTCGAGTAGGCCTGTCAACCCTATTTTACACTGATATGATTTTTATATACAGGCCCCGTACTACATCGTGCAACTGAAGATATACAAGCACTCAACTAACGTCAAGGAGCATATAAATTAGGTACTCAACATATAGCATCAACCCCTTTTTAAGAGGGGGTTTGCAAAAAGAACATGTGCGTTTATATCAAAATAGGTACATACTGCAGATTAGCCATAGAGTGTCGAGAAATATAGAAAAAAATGCCGTCAAAGAAACCCGAAATAACGCTGGTCGAGCTTCAAACAAATAAGGATCGAAAAACACATTACGCTATTGACTAGCTGTTATAGCCAATAGAAACCAGACATTTTCGATCTACCACGAGAAGTTTGTGCTAAGCCGCCCAATGTTTTACATTCTCGCATAGGTACGAATTGCGAGAGCAACGACAGACGTTCAGAGTATTTTAGAAATACCGGCAACTGATGAGATCCACATAGAGAATCGAAACCATGGTCTTGCCTGAACCAAGCTGAACAATGGCATATACAACACGCAACACAGTTAGCAGACTTGTGCATAAACAGCTACATTCGAATCATGTGGTGCCAGACAAATCAAAAACAGGAATAAAACATATATATCAAGCTCGAGAAACATAAGCTCGAACAGATAGCTGTAAGCAACATAAGCATATCTCTAGACAAACGCATAGCTTTCTCGAAGTAAATCTACCGAAGAAGGGCATCTCCGAAGAACGTACGAGGACAAATATGATATCAGTGATAACAACTCATCACTGAGTCCACTGAGCTTGCCAACAGTTCTAATCAGACCTAATCACAGCCGGGCACCACAATAGAAAATGCAAGTAAGCAACACGTTCACGGTAAATTTCATATTTTGTCCCTCGAAAGCAAATATTTGGAGACTTAACTTTGAGCCTAAAAGATACACAAACACAGGGCAAATTACAGGTGTCAGACTCGACGAAGCAACATGCAGATGGCGGCTGGGATCATGCCGAGATCTATGACCTCTAAAAATTTGCCATAGCAGTCTAACGGCTCAACTCTACTTATAGAGTTGAGCTTGTCAACACTACTACTTGTAGTGTGGGCCTTTTAACCCCATTTTACTGTCTTCGGTGAGTGGAGTAGGGGGCGGAAGACGTACATAACGAGACTGGAAACGCAAAGGGAAGTGTCACTAAACCAAGGGGTGAGGAGGGGGGCTATGAGAGACTTACTCTCTTTAGGTTCTTTTCTTTAGAAGTTTGAAAGCGGTTTTAGAGAAAGGAGAGTCAGCCATACCTTTTATTCATGCACGGTTGGAGTGTGAATATTACGTTTCATAAGTAAACTTATCTTTTTTTCGGCTCGTGAGCGGGCGGAATTCAACAAATCCTGCAATCTGATTGGTTCCTGGAGCGGGCGGAATTCTCTCATACGGACCGCTACAACGGGCGGAATCCATCGAGTTGATCTATTTTCGTGAATGAATTAGCGGTTATCGTCAATCTTTCGCACTTTTTTCACTTCCAAGGACGATTAATTAACGCAAGTTTACCTCTATTCACCTTTACATGGCAAGGAAAGTTACTGTAAGTAAATTCAATTGAAGTTTTTGAAGTTCTGAGAGTTTTTTTGGTTGTTTGTTGCTCGGCGCTGTAATGGCGCGTAATCCTGTGTGTCTCTTTGTACAATTTCAAGTAAAAACTGAGTCAATTTCAGTCTAGTTTCCCTCTCTAATCGTTGCTGTACTTCAGAGAATTGCTGTGGAGTACACTTAACGAATTTTCTCGTTATCTGCTACTCAATTTACGGTAGAAAAGTCTAATTCAGTCGAGTGATTCGCAATGATCGACAAAAACTGTTTTTGTAGTACAACTTCAAACTTTGAACAAAAATTCACACCTGGAAAAGAATTTTGGAGACCTTAACTAGGGAACTAAATGCACTAGCATAAACATAAAGTAGTTCGAGATAATTCTGTTCTTTAATACATCTTTCTTCGTATAGTATTTGACTTACTCGTTCTTTCGCTCGTTAGATTTTTTGCGAATGGTTTGTAGACGGCGCGTAAGCCGATTCAATGGCAAAGTTACGTTAACAAACGCACGTGTAAGTCAGTTTACGGCAAGAAAAAAAAGATAAAAATGTTATTGGCCGGCTCAGGGTCGGTCCGTATAGGGAAAAACTGTGACCTCGGGCTTGAAAATGCTGCCCTCGGCCTGCGGCCTCGGGCAGCATTTTCAAGACCTCGGTCACAGTTTTTCCCTATACGGACCTCCCAGCCGGCCAATAACATATATATAGACCGTTGCGTCTACTTAAAAGAACAGGTTAATCGTTCACCCACACGGTTAAGCTTCACTACTTTTTAAGATTTTTGAGACATCTTATTCCTAAACACTGATCATTTCCATGGTACTTACTGCTGTTTTATTCTTTTCTGCTTTTGTAAACAAATTCCTTATCTTGAGTATTTCGTGCCGTCTCCAGTAAGAAAAGTTGCTCGACTTCAATGCATTTAACGTCAGGACAGTAGTTCCCCCCTGCGGAATCCTGATTGGTCAATTTATTTTCAAGCGCACCAGCCGTAGGTACCTCAGCTCCTCGAACGGGCGCGAATGCAAATTTCTCGTCAAAAGCACTGACAAATAAACGGCACAGACCTTCGTCAAAGTATTGTCTATAGTTAACTGTCTAAATCTAAAACCCAGTAAAAGGTTTTACCCCCTCTCTCGTTAAATACAATAGTCCCAGGAAATACTCCAACCAAGAATACGATTTTCATTGTAAGACGACGATCGAAGACGCGTCAGTAAAGACTGTTCACTTTATTTAGCTGCGGAGCTAAATACAACAAATTTACATTAAAATAATCATATTTTAAAAGAACAGCTCTAATTTCTTGTTAAAAATAAATATTAAACAAAGAAACAGAAAATGCTAAGCATCATCACTAACTGTTAAGAAAGTCAACTTTAAAATATGTACAAAATTCCTTTGGAATGGTACATAACTATTTACATATTAGACTACTTACATATAACTGATATAAGTAGTTTAAATTGATTATTTGTCGATTGGAAGTCATCAAAAGTAAAGCAGTGCGCTGACAGCACTGGACGTAGAACTTCAAGAAAAGTACAGCTCACTTTCCTAAAAAACACACACACAACAACCCTGACTTGGGTGATGCAGGCTTTAAGACCACCGTTCGCTTATTGCACTAGGAAAAGGAAAACTACTTCTGACAGTAAAAACCACGGATGCGAGGAAATTAACCGTATACGCATCAAAACTGGCAAAAGCTAACTGAAATGGGGTAGTGGAACAACAGCTGGGTGAAAAACCTCTCCGTACGTCCACTTGCACCTGAGAGGAAAACCCCAGGCCAGCTGTACCTCAAATCAGACGGTCCCCCGGGCAAGACCAACTAGAACAAAAACACTATCAAATGAGAAAACTAAATGCCTTAAGCCTTAAAAACGGACAAACGGGAATCAGAGAATCTTAAACATAGCTATCTTTGATAGAAACACTAGACCAACGGCTGTGACGTAAGAGACGATCCGGCATTAGCGGGAGCAGTAGCCCCGCCACTCCTAAGACTGCGCGTTCCAATACGAGATA
>JAHPZR010011778.1:0-28673 GCA_019787425.1 Platygyra sinensis
ACTTTGAGTTTTTGATTGGTTTACTGTATTGTTTCTGTCCTTTATGATTGGCGAGAGTGATTACTTTGAGTTTTTGATTGGTTTACTGTATTGTCTGTGTTCTTTATGATTGGCTAGAGTGATTACTTTGAGTTTTTGATTGGTTAACTGTATTGTCTGTGTCCTTTGTGATTGGCTAGAGTGATTACTTTGAGTTTTTTATTGGTTTACTGTATTGACTGTGTCCTTTATGATTGGCTAGAGTGATTACTTGGAGTTTTTGATTGGTTAACTGTATTGTCTGTGTCCTTTGTGATTGGCTAGAGTGATTACTTTTAGTTTTTTTATTGGTTTACTGTATTGTCTGTGTCCTTTATGATTGGCTAGAGTGATTACTTGGAGTTTTTGATTGGTTAACTGTATTGTCTGTGTCCTTTGTGATTGGCTAGAGTGATTACTTTGAGTTTTTGATTGGTTTCACTGTATTGTCTGTGTCCTTTGTGATTGGCTAGAGTAATTACTTTGAGTTTTTTGAGTGGTTAACTGTATTGTCTGTGTTCTTTGTGATTGGCTAGAGTGATTACTTTGAGTTTTTGATTGGTTCACTGTATTGTCTGTGTCTTTTGTGATTTGCTAGAGTAATTACTTTGAGTTTTTTGATTGGTTCACTGTATTGTCTGTGTTCTTTTTGATTGGCTAGAGTGATTACTTTGAGTTTTTGATTGGTTAACTGTATTGTCTGTGTCCTTTGTGATTGGCTAGAGTGATTACTTTTAGTTTTTTTATTGGTTTACTGTATTGTCTGTGTCCTTTATGATTGGCTAGAGTGATTATAATCACTCTAGCCAATTACAAAGAACACAGACAATACAGTGAACCAATCAAAAACTCAAAGTAATCACTCTAGCCAATTACAAAGAACACAGACAATACAGTGAACCAATCAAAAACTCAAAGTAATCACTCTAGCCATTCACAAAGGACACAGACAATACAGTGAGCCAATCAAAAACTCAAAGTAATCACTTTAGCCAATCACAGGGAACACAGACAGTACAGTGAACCAATCAAAAACTCAAAGTAATCATTCTAGCCAATCACAAAGAACACAGACAATACAGTGAGGCAATCAAAACCAAAGTAATCACTCTAGTCAATCACAAAGAGCACAGACAATACAGTGAACTAATCAAAAACTCAAATTAATCATTCTAGCCAATCACAAACAACACGGACAATACAGTGAACCAATCAAAAACTCAAAGTAATCACTCTAGCCAATAACAAAAGACACAGACAATACAGTGAACCACTCATAAACTCAAAGTAATCACTCTAGCAAATCACAAAGGACACAGACAAGCCAGTGAAGCAATCAAAAACTCAAAGTAATCACTCTAGCCAATCACAAAGAACACAAACAATACAGTGAACCAATCAAAAACTCAAAGTAATCACTCTAGCCAATCACAAACAACACGGACAATACAGTAAACCAATAACAAACTCAAAGTAATCACTCTAGCCAATCACAAAGAACACAGACAATACAGTGAACCAATCAAGAACTTAAAGTAATCACTCTAGTCAATCACTAAGAGCACAGACAATACAGTGAACCGATCAAAAACTCAAAGGTAATCACTCTAGCCAATCACAAAAGACACAGACAATACAGTGAACCAATCAAAAACTCAAAGTAATCACTCTAGTCAATCACAAACAACACGGACAATACAGTGAACTAATCAAAAACTCAAAGTAATCACTCTAGCAAATCACAAAAGACACAGACAATACAGTGAAGCAATCAAAAACTTAAAGTAATCACTCTAGCAAATCACAAAGGACACAGACAATCCAGTAAACCGATTAAAAACTCAAAGTAATCACTCTAGCCAATCACAAAAGACGCAGACAATACAGTGAAGCAATCAAAAACTCAAAGTAATCACTCTAGTCAATCACAAAGAGCACAGACAATACAGTGAACCGATCAAAAACTCAAATTAATCATTCTAGCCAATCACAAACAACACGGACAATACAGTGAACCAATCAAAAACTCAAAGTAATCACTCTAGCCAATCACAGAAGACACAGACAATACAGTGAACCAATCAAAAACTCAAAGTAATCACTCTAGCAAATCACAAAGGACACTGACAATCCAGTGAAGCAATCAAAAACTCAAAGTAATCACTCTAGTCAATCACAAAGAGCACAGACAATACAGTGAACCGATCAAAAAGTCAAATTAATCATTCTAGCCAATCACAAACAACAGGAACAATACAGTGAACCAATCAAAAACTCAAAGTAATCACTCTAGCCAATCACAAAGAACACAGACAATCCAGTGAACCAATCAAAAACTCAAAGTAATCACTCTAGCCAATTACAAAGAACACAGACAATACAGTGAACCAATCAAAAACTTAAAGTAATCACTCTAGCCAATCACAAAGAACACAGACAATCCAGTGAACCAATCAAAAACTCAAAGTAATCACTCTAGCCAATTACAAAGAACACAGACAATACAGTGAACCAATCAAAAACTCAAAGTAATCACTTTAGCCATTCACAAAGGACACAGACAATACAGTGAGCCAATCAAAAACTCAAAGTAATCACTTTAGCCAATTACAGGGAACACAGACAGTACAGTGAACCAATCAAAAACTCAAAGTAATCATTCTAGCCAATCACAAAGAACACAGACAATACAGTAGACCAATAAAAACCAAAGTAATCACTCTAGTCAATCACAAAGAACACAGGTAATACACCAATCAAAACTCGAAGTAATTACAGGTAGCTGACGCAAAGCTCGGGAAAATGCATGCGAACGACTCACGATTGGTTTTGGTTGTACTTCTGATTGGATGAAAAGTGGCGGGCGCGTGTTTTTTTTAAGCCAATCATGTAACGTAGAAAGTGCAAAACCAATTACTTTTCGACACTCAAATAAAAACCGCTCTAAATACACTATTATTATGCGATAAAAAATATAGGTCACCATGCTCGTTTAAAAGAAAAAGGAACATTTATTTCGCTATCGAGCTTAGCTTGAGGGAAATTTCTTTTGTTGTGTACGTGCACGCGCTCATTTGCACGCGCTAATGACGCGAAAATCGTGCGCAGTAGGGATGCGCAATGCAATACTGAGAAAGCTTCTGCCTTGAGGTGATTCCTCAGTTAACGTCGACTAGCTCCTGCTAATTACTGGATTTAATAGAAAGACATTAAAGAAAGTCCGTGTAATATATAGATTTAGGCCAGCCTAAAATCGTAGCTTCTGGGCCAGGTTGTTCAGAGCTCGATTAAGCTAACCCAGGAAAAAGTGGAATTTTGATTTTAGTTTTCTAACTTTGTGGTGAGGTTTTCTGTGTATTGTTTAGCCTCCTGTTTTGAGTTTCAATGATCGCCATATATACAAAACAGAGAAGCAAAAAACATTTGTGTAGGAGAAAAAGTTATAATTTGGTTAACTTTTAAGCCGGGGTTAGCGTTAAACGGCTTCTGAACAATCCTGTCCTGTTTTCAACAAGTTAACCTGACATGAGCCCGCGATACAATCGAAAACCAGCGCTTGGTCAACTTCAAAAAAACACGCGACTTAATAAGTTCTAAACCTCAGCCCGCGATATGGCCACGTGATACTGGTCAGCGGATCTCTTAATATGACAGCTTTCAACTAAACATAATATGGATGTCTAATATTAATGATATATGCTGTAATCCAAGACTGCAAGTCTTGATATTAGCTGGATGGCCGCCCTGTTGCGCGACGTCGTCGTAGTCATCGTCGTTGGGCTCACGCGCCCGTGATCCATGCCGCTAGTCATTTTGACCATAAAAAAGAGTTGCATGGCTATGCATACATGTGGTTCTCTATCTATAATTAAGGTGCTTCGCTTGGCAGCTAATATTAAACCTCGCAAAGCAGGCGAAGGTGCTTCGCTTGGCAGCTAATATTAAACCTCGCAAAGCAGGCGTTTTCGTTCTTCCCGAGAAGCGACTTATAGATTTTACTTTTCTCTTGAAAGCGAGTGCCAGTCTTTTTGTTTACAAGAACTACTGGATAAGAAAGCACACGAGGATTGACGTTCAGAACTGTTACGGGCCTAAAGAGACATTTCTCGGACGGGGTCGGTAAGCCAAGATGTCAAAAAAAGTACACTTGAAACAAACACAAATATATCTTTAGCTATTACCCGATGCATTTTCTCTTCCTCGGCTGAGATCTATTCATGACTTGTGCGTGCTGTCTTCATGTGCCAGGGGTTTAAGCAGCTTAGCAGCCTCTATGAAAACCCATATATGCTGGGAGCAGACCAATTTTTAAAAATGAATTCGATAAATTGGTCTGCTCCCGACACATATCTCATTTGGTAGAGCACTATAGCGCTTACTCAGAGGGCTCGAATCCCCTTAAAGCCCTGAAATTTTTTTCAGGCTGAAATTTACAATCGCTTAAATTACAATTAGAACTATGATGATGATCGCATCTCCATTTAATCTATATTCCCGCAGTTCAAATCAACTTCATTTCATGTCATCATTTTGTTAGCGAACGGGACTCTGTGCGCGATGGGCAAATAGTTTGCCAAGCAGAAAGGTTTCGGATGAGTCTCTTAGCCGGAATGAAACAAGCTGCGTAACAGTAGCCACGAACAATGTATTATCATAAGTAACTGTCAATTTTATTGTCTACTAACATGAGCATGAGTAATTACAATGACTGCTAATACTTTTACATACAAGCAACTTATATCATACAAAGATAATAACGATAACATTAAGTAATTACAATAACATAAGCACTAGTTACATTTTTTTGGACAAATCTAAACATATTCTAAGTGTTATAGGTTACTTCCCTTATTGTTATTTAAAATCACTAGGGGAAGAGAAATAACAAGAAGACGAAGAACTCTGCGTTGTAAAACACTAAATAATCTTTTAGATTTTAGACATGTATTCTATTGCTAATGATCTGTAGTTGTGGTGAGTTATTCTGGAGCTACGTTCATAAATATAATAGCTCAAGAACAGAAGAGTATAATTCAATTTCTTCATCAGTGTGTTTGATGCAGAGCGGAAAAACCCAAAGAGAACATCTCCATCATTTAGAATGAAATTAGAAATATTATTTACATTAAACTATAATGAACTGGCTTTCAATAAACGTATTAAGTATGATATCGGTGTTCCCCGCAATAAACGCAATCGCAATCTGGTTTGACGTCAAATCGAAATAGTTCGTTCTTTATGAAAACTCTGTGAATGAATTTGAAGAGGAATTCTCTTAACTTGTTTTCGCTGCTTCCTTTCTGAACCGATCTAAATATCCGGTTCCCCAGTTTGTTTTGTCTTTTGTAATAGTTTTGTTTCATCGCGCCTTGGGCCTGCATGCTGATCATTATATTTCCGATGAATAATTAACCAATAGAAGTCTTTTGACTTTGTTTCAAGTAAATTTATATTTATATACCATTCTTTTCTGAAAAAGGTTTTACCTTCGATAAAAGTTTCCTCATTATCAAATAAGATTTTTCTCCCACATCACATACACTGAGAGTCTCATGGTATGCTTATTCATTCACTTTGATGGCGAAGCCAATAAAAACTATTTAAACGGTTTCATCCAATCATTCAGATCAGTTATTTATAATGGTAATAAGACTGAGTGGAGTCCAATTCAGTCTGTAATCATACGAGTGATTAGGGTGCTTAAGCGCCGCGTTTGTGGGGCGCGGACAGCAGCCGGAAGTGAGTCACTTTTAACTTGCCCTCACACAACCACATTCACACTGCTAAGTATCTTTTCTTTATTAGAGATCAGTAATATACAAATCTGGGAGATGGTATGGTCCCGGCAGGGGAAATAATCTCTTCCGGATGCCGTCTGCGCCTCAAAAACGCGCGTGCTCAAGCTCCCTATTAACAAATCAGAAAAACCCGAAGCGGGAGTCCTATTTGTTAATCACGAGTATGACTACAGACCCAATTGGACTACACCATGTCCTGTATCAATTAATCAATACTCTGATAAAATCAGAGAAACGAACTAACCATCAATTGAATGCTTAACGACTTTAAAACGTCGTTGTGAATGCTGAAAAACCTAGCAGTTTGCTCAAAAAGTGCACCGCAACGCATGAGCTGACCTAAGGGGAGGGTGCAGGGGGTGCACCCCCCCCCCTCCCCTGAGATTAAGCCTTCGTCTTCGTATTCGCTTTTAAAATTTGTTTACCTCAACGGTCAGTGACGTCATTCCTTAGAGGTGCAACCCCTCCTAAGAAAAATCCTGGATCCGCCCCTGCAAAAGTGCACGCAAAATGACGCGTACTGTCCAATAGGCTAGTTTCGAATTGTGCAGAAACAAAAGAACAGAGTCGAGGTTCAGGGGAATAATTAGCATTTTGTATTGTTCATAACAAAGGAAAATGCAAATTGTTCCCCTAAACCTCGACTCTGTTCTTTTGTTTCTGCACAATTCGAAACTAGCCTATTACAAGCATGACGCATACACTGTCCAATAATGCTCAAATTGGTCTGCTGATAGCCAGTCACGTTCGAGAATTTTGTTATAGTTTCGACCAATAACATAAAGTACATCCGCATTTATTTGAACACAATAAACATTTTGATGATTGGTTTTGGGATGAGCAAGGCTCAACATTGTTGAAACAAGTAAGCGTGAATTACTCTTTAAATGGTGCTCTTTTATCTGCTTTAATTCAAAACAATTTTTTTATAAAATAGTTTTTTTGTTGCGAATAGACAAATGTGTGCGATAAGGTTTGCATTGTAAATGAATTCGTCATATAAATAATTAATTTAGTCCTTCTTTACGATCAATTATATGAGCACTGTCTTAAGGTCTTGCTCTTTTCCGCCTCCCTTTTTGTGCCCAAAGAAGGAACACCAAAGTGAATCCGGCACATAACTAGATAACTAATGTAATAAAATATTTTGTAAACCCTGCAAACAACAATCGTCGATCGTGCGCGGCCGGCTGATGCACTTCAGAACAATAATAATGTCATCAAAGTGTCTCAAAAAAACTGCCAATATATATAAATGCTTTTATCAGTTTTAGCTATGGTTATTATTTATTTCCGGAAAACAAAAAGCCGGCAATTGACTCATAGAAATGCAACGTCAATTCCCATGTTGTGGATACTGTTGCATTTGTTGACCATAATCTTCGCTGTACAATGCAATGTTTGATTCTCGGTAACGTCATTGCTATATGGAATCTGCGGTGGCGCTTACTCGACGCGTAAAAAGCGATCAGAATAGCAGAGCATGCGTGATAAAAATATTGCGTAACTACGACGATATTCTTTGTTCATAACTCCATAAACAACTGGGTTTAAGCAGCTATGCAGTCTTGTTAGTATGTCAGAAGCAAACCAAAGCTTATCGAAAGAAATATTTTTAAAATCCAACAACATCCAAGCCACTTGAGTGGGTAACAAAAGAACCAAAAACGATAAAACGATAACTGCAACAGTCTTGAGTATTACAATGCTTTCTCTCGTGGTTTCTTCTCTAGGAATTTCCCTTGCAGATGTTAAACCATTGTTATTGGGAAAAACAGGTCGACTTTTCAAAAACAGCCATATTCGTATGTAGCAAATCGCTGTGACGAGCAGAGGCATTATGTATTGAATTGTCATCATCGAGGCAGTATACGCTTGGCGGTGGCCAAACGTAGGCCAGGCTTCTCCACAACCGTTTTCAGTAAGTTTATTAACCACAATGAGTGGAATAACCAGAATAAAAGCTGCAAGCCATATTAGTGACACCCATATTATTGCTAACTTACGTTTTAACTTTGGTCTCCACGGATGAGTCACAACGTGGCACCGATGTATCGCCATGGATGTGATGGTAAAAAGCCCTGCATTGTAGCCTGTTGTTACCACGATGAGATGAATTCTGCAGATAAATATCAGGGAAGCTACATTAAACTTACCAAGAATGGAAACAGGCGTGTCAAAGCACAGCAAAACCAAGTCCGCCACTGCTAGACACGTAACAAATATTCCGTGGACTGTCTTTCTGGCGTTTTTCGCGTGTACAATGATCAGCACAAAGATGTTCCCAACAAGTCCTAAAACGAATACTGTGATTACACTGACAAGCTCGATCCACCATATGAAATTTTTCTCCATTGTTTACCGGCCTTATATTCTGTGATCTGCACAATTGAAGTCAACAGCGTCCAATTTCTCCTTCAGTTTATTCTTTTCTCTTTCGGAGACCAGCAAACTTCTCAACTTCAGATTGGAGACTGTATCGTTCACGATTATATCTGCGATGTCAATGTAAATATCAAGATGTTCTTACTACTCTGACAGGACCATTTAAAGAAGAACTTATCTTGTCCATTTACCTTAGAAAGAAGATCATGTTCATTTTTCAGCCTTTCTCGGTGAACGTTTTGCGTGAGCGGGAAAGCGATTATGTGTTTTGTGAATTTGTTGTTATTGTTAGAAGCGATGATTTACGGATTTTGATGTTCTATAATATTCACCGCCTCCTCTGAGAGGTGTCTCTGCTATTAAATTACTCACAGTGTTCAATATCTATGGAGAATGGAATGTAAGTGGATCTCGTGAGGTCATTTATGACATTTGTAAAATCAAACGTATTTACCTTTTTATAAGGAGCTTCATTGACCAGCCATACAGAATGAAGGAAATGTCAAATTTGTGTGCATTTATGAAATATACATTCAAGAAAGAAAGTGACGGAGACCTTATCGACACAGGTAAAATTATTACTATGAACAATTTATGGTATCGTCAACACGTTCACTCTACCAATACTGTTACTAAAGGTTGGCATCACTGTCTCCTTAGGCTTTAGATACAGAGTTAATTATATTAGTAACATTGGTAAGAGAATGGAAATATGAACAAACAAAGGAGAGAAACGAATGTCAAGTTGTGCCATGTGAAGTTTTAATATGTAATAAATCCGACTTTCATAAGTTTATCAGTTTTTCCCCACTGAGCTTTGTTAAGTTTGGAAGATTTAAGCCTAAACCGTTCCTAATTTTATCTTCTTTTGAAAACAAGGTGTTATTTACTTTGGGATAAAATTGCTGCTGTTCATAGATTCGTCATAGATTGATTGCCTTGATTCATACTGCAGATGTATTTAGTCATTTTCAAAGCAAAAATTAGTGGAAAAAGTTATATTAAAGGTGTTTTGATATAACAGCCATATTTCAATCTTGGCATCTTTTAAACTTAATTTGTCAGCCTAAAATGGTTTATGCGAAAAAGAAATATGGCGTGGTTATTTTAAGTGGCATGTGTCAGACGTCAGTGCAAATATGTTATTATTAAAACACTTTACTGATTGAAACGCACGTTCCTCTATTTGTAAAATGAATGCCTTTGTATCCCAAGTTTAAATTATCGAGCCTTAGAAAAATCGTGTTCATAATATTTGAAATTGCCAAAAAAGCCAAACAAACAGGAAAAAACGATAGTACAAGTTAAATGTGGCTTAATTCAACAGTTTCGTTCAGAGCATTTTCATCGGCATGTTTTCATATGTTTTCACTTTTGATTGACGTTTTATTCCCCGAGAGCATTAAGGCCCTGTTTACAAGCAGGTAGGGTAACCCTAGTGCTAGGGTTATCCTAGCAAGAGGGTTACCCTGGCAAGAGGGTTACCCTGGCACTCGCACGTTCCTTCTTATTTTCAATGACGCATTTACAAGGCAGCCAGAGTTACCCTAGCGCTAGGGTAACCCTGGCTGGCTGGAAGGGTTACCCTGGCGCTAGTGTAACCCTAGCGCCATGTAAATGCTCTGCTAGGGACAACTCGCCTACTCGGGACAACTCTATTTTGCTTCCCATAAGCAAAATATGATCACAATACCGACAAAATCAGCGAATTATGGCCCAGAAAACATCAAGTTCTTTCACATTTTGTCATATTTTTGCTTTGGAAATAAATTATTTTCAGTTTTTTATCTGTTCGTGCTTTACTTGCAAGGTTACCGAAGCGTAACAAGCGTAAAGTTGTCTCGGGCAGTAGGGTTTCCCTACCTGAAAAATTTGCTTATAAACCCGGGCTATCTTTTAACCCTCTTGCTAGGGTTACCCTGGCAGTAGGGTTACGCTGCCTCCTTGTAAACAGGGCCTAAGTCATATACTACAACACTCATTTTCTTATTTTGGAAGTGTTTGTTCATCTCAATCACGGAGGCCAAACAGTAGTTTTATCTTTGCCTAATTTTTAATAATAATAATAATAGTAATAATAATAATAATAATAATAATAATAATAATAATAACGGTTTAATTGAACTGAGAATATCTAAAAAAATATGTAAAATCTTTTCTGCTAAGAATAGCATTTTAAATCAGTTACACTGATGTTAAGTTACGCTTCATATAAATCGGTTTCTTTTTCTCTCCTGTAACATCGAGGCCAAGTTAATTTCCTTTAAAGTGATTTTGGCGTTGAACACTGGTTAATTTTTGTCAAAAAATGGTCTGGAGACTGGTACGAATTTATTGTAAAATTTCATTTTGTGACGTAGTGCTGTAGATAGAACTGATCTAAGAAGGGTTTCTGAGGCTTGCGGCTAAATACAGGAATCGATCCGACTTCTCATTGGGCGAGTGAACAATGGACTCTCTTAGCACGTCCTTCGGAATACCGCTGGGACAACTGTTAAGTATAGTTATCGATCGCCTGCTTCTATTAGAGATCGATTTTTGTACAAAATTAGAAATATATCTGCAAATCGATGGGAAAGACGATAATGGGCTTTTGAATTGACCTCGAAGTAACAATTTCACGTAAAGAATCAGTTTTATTTCGATGTAAGACTTCAATAAGCTATCGGTATGAAAATTTGCTCAAGCTTTAACATGCATCGACAGCGATCATTTCCAAAAGAAGATACCAAACATTAGCCATTGCGGTTCGCGTTCTCCAAAATACATAAAACTTTAAAATCATTTCACGCTGTTGTTTTGAAGAGGATGGCAAAAAAATGTACAGAGATTCAAAACGCACGTGCATAGCTATTGTTTTGGCTCTGAAGGGCAATTTTGTTGTGCTGAGTATTAAATAGAGAAAATTTCAGTTTAATTGTACGTTCCATAAGCCGTGAAAAATCGATTCAAAAGCAGAAAAATTTTCAAGATAAGCTTTCCGCCAACCTGCGGCTTATTTACGTGAGAATAAAGCCGCTCATCTGATTCTTTGCGTGAAATTGTTATTTCGAAGTTGATTCAAAAGCCCATTATCGTCTTTCCTTAATTTCGATCTGCAGATAAATTCCTAAATTTGTACGAAGATGGATCTCTACTACTGGAAACAGGCGATCGATTACTGATGTCTCAGCGGTATTCCGAACGACGTGCTAAAAGAGTCCATTGTTCACTCGTCCAATGAGAAGTCGGATCGATTCCTGTATTTAGCCGCAAGTTTTCTGAGGCGAAACAACATGTCGAGCGGGTCTGAATTGAGTGCTTTCTCTGAAAGCGGCTGAAACAACGACAAGGATATTGATGTCGTGTACAGCCAATACACGCCGTATAGTATTGCAATCTCGTAGTCTTGTCCACAACAATACATCATCGAATCATGTGACGGGACATTTTGGCCGCGAGATTCGAAGACCATTTTTGAGAGCAAAATCGAACAACTTTCAGCCGTTATAAAGTCGTCATTTTTTTTTCAAACACGGTTCAAACTTTAAAAAATTGTCCATGATACTTGGACGTTTTTTTTGGTATAGCATTTCAAAATTAAGGCATTGTAGCTCTTCAACTGTTCGGGTTTCAAGATATACATTACGATTTCAATATTTTACATTATCTCTTGCATTTGTCTGTGATTGGGCACAAAGAGAAGAATCCCAGGGGCTCCTCTTTCGTTCTTGTAAACTTGGCAGCTTCGACTTCCTCATGACCCAGCTATCTTCCCCTGGATCCCCGAGGATGAGCTATCACTGGAGCACAGGTCTAATACACCTATATGGGACTAGATGTTTATGGTGCTCTTCTCTTGATTGTTCAACTAACATTTCCTTACCCTAATTTGCGGGATTATCCTCTACTAAACATGATTCAGTGCCTTCCCTCCTCTCTACCCTTATTAAGGCTCCCTCAAAGTAAAAAGGGATGATTTTAGTGGCAGGTTTCGTTCAAATGTAAGGAGGTTTTAGTCAGCATTCCTTGAGTTACTCTAAAAATTTTTAGCAATGATACAATTTTTTGAACAATGGTTATCATTCTTGCAATGATCGCCTTCTTCTGCTTCGTCGTAAACGGGCTAAAGGAATGCCATGTTCCCGCATAATACTTGAAATGGCCCTTTGATATTTCATATTAGTATATACTAAAACCAGGCCTGTACTAAAACAGTAGATAGCGTTGAAGGCGCGCACTGATTGGCTAGTCAAACTCCGAATATCCTTTGCTATTTTTCTTCGAGCAACTCGAGAAAAAATGGCATCCCGGTTTGCATCCGTGACGAGTGAGGAAATCATCCAAATTAATTTAATTCGTGGTATATATTATCTCACTGTTCTAGTATACACTACAACACTTTTTCACCTCAGTGTCGGTGGCTTGCGGTGGATATTTACCTCGCCGCTACACGGCTCGGTGAATATCCATTGCTAGCCACCTCCACTTCGGTAAATAGTTGTTTACTATCTTTCACGTGATTATGGCATGGCTTCCTGTGATCGCGCCAGCTGGAGACTCGAAGAATGTTTGCAGCAGAACATGCGCGATAAAAACCTGACGTAACTACGACGATATTGTTTGTTCATAACTCCATAAACAACTGGGTTTAAGCAGCTATGCAGTCTTGTTAGTATGTCAGAAGCAAACCAAAGCTCATCGGAAGAAATTTTTCCGAAATCTAACAAAATCCAAGCCACTTGAGTGGGTAACAAAAGAACCAAAAACGATAAAACGATAACTGCAACAGTCTTGAGTATTACAATGCTTTCTCTTGTGCTTTCTTCTCCAGGAGTTTCTCTTGCAGTTGTTAAACCACTGTTATTGGCCAAAACTGGTCGGCTTTTCAAAAACAGCCATATTCGTACGTAACAAATCGCTGTAATGAGTAATGGCATTATGTATTGAATTGTCATGAGTGAGACAGTGTAGGCTTGGCGGTGACCAAGCGTGGGCCAAATTTCTTCGCAGCCGTTTTCCGTTGGTTTGTTAACCACGATGAGTGGAATAACCAGAATAAAAGCTGCCAGCCATATTAGTGACACCCAGGTTAATGCTGCTTTACGTTTTAACTTTGGTCTCCACGGATGAGTCACAATGTGGCACCGATGCATTGCCATGGATGTGATGGTAAAAAGCCCTGCATTGTACCCTGTTGTTACCACTACTAGATGAATTCTGCAGTTAAATATCTCGGAAGCTACATTGAACCTTTTTAGAATCGAAGCAGGCGAGTCAAAACACATTAAAGCCAGATCTGCCACTGCTAGACTCGTTACAAATATTCCGTGAATTCTCTTTCTGGTGTTCTGGACTATAATCAATACTAAAACGTTTCCTGCGAACCCTATGACAAATATTGCGACTTCTACGAGAAGCTCGACCCACCAACCTGCGTTTTCTTTCATTGCCGTGTGTTGTTTCTCAGCTTTATGTAACCGTGATCAGAAACTACTAATGATGCCTGAACTTCTCAACAATGCTGTGTTTAGTTGAGGAAATGATGGATTAAAACTTTATCCAAGCCTTTGGGAACCTCGGCGATTTACTGTTGAAGACTCTGAAGGTGCATCATGGGTGAATACCGAAGGCTCTCCCTCTCCTTCGTAAAGAAAAATAAGTAACAATGGTGATGCCTATATAGTGATTATGTCCTGCAAGCGGTGTTTATACGTTAAGGTGATTCCTCAAACATCAAAGTTACCGATATTTTGGTGTTTTTTGTTTTTTTTTGTTTTTGTTTTTGTGTTTTTTTTTTCCGAGTGGTGCATAGTTTATTAAACTAATACTTGGGAAATAACCCGACACTGGTAGAAAGTGTCGAGCATATGGAATAATATCATATGATATGTGGAAAAATCCACCATTTAGAACGACGTGGACGTAAAGCGTTCGTATAGTCGTTGTTTTCGCTGTCATAATTTGCATTCCATAGTACGGTTTTGTTTGTTTGTTTTTTTTTTGCACGCTTTCACCTAGATCTTTTTTCTGTCCGATAGAATTAATTTTTTTATTTCGTTTTTAAATTAAAGAGAATAATAAATACACTATTATTATGCGATAAAAAATATAGGTCACTTTGCTCGTTTAAAAGAACAATACTTGACGAAACTACAACAGAATCCTGGAAATCTGTTCCTTCTTATTTCTTTAAGAAGTATGGTGGACTAAATTTCCTTCTTCGATATAATTACGATTTTAAGCTTTTAGAGAAATCTGGAATTCTAATTTTTTATAGGAAAATATTAGCAAATTTTCTGGAAATTAGGAATTTATACCAACACGATAATGGTCAAGATTTGATTCTCTTTAACAATAAAGATATTCTGATTGATGGGAATAGTTTTTTCTCACAAGAATGGAAAGAAAAGGGCGTTATCTTAATTCAAGACATCTTGGACAATGATGGAAAGTTCCTAACATTTACATCATTTCAGGACAGATTTAAAATCAAATGTAACTTCCTAAGCTACCTACAGGTTATTTCGGCAATACCCAAGCGTCTACTACATAAGGCGAAATCTTTAGGCAGGTGGGAAAACCTTACGGCTTATGAAACAACCTTTCCCCTGACGCCGTCATTAAATATTGATCTTCACAAAATGAAATGCAAGGATAACTACTGGCTTTACATCAATGGTACTACCTGTATTGCAACAGGACCCAAAAAATGGGAAAAAAGAACTGAAATCAGGGAATATTGATTGGAAGGCAAAATTTAATAACATTGGAAAAATATGTCATGAAAACAGACTACGAGAATTCAACTTTAAGTTACTCCATAGACTAACCGTTACTAAGAAGGAGCTGTGCATCTATGGCTTAAATGATGAAAATAATTGCCCATACTGTAAAGAGTCAGACTCTATTCTCCACACTTTCGTTGAATGCCACTACACTCAAAGTTTTTATGTTAAAGTCGTTGATTGGTTTAATGCAAAATTCAATTGCGCTTTTTCTCCAACGCCTCATGAAATATTATTCGGAAACTGATCTAAATACTTCAAGGAATAATGAGCTGAGACTTAATTATTGTCTACTATTTGCAAAGTACTACCTATACTACCAGAAAATGTACTATAAAGCTTGTAATATTACTGAATTTGTGTTAAAACTGGAACAAAAACCTCTTATTGAGAGTCGTCTTAAAAGAAAATTTCTTGTGTGAGAATGCTTCTGCCCTTTTACAAGTCATTTAACTGATCTCGCTTTTTGTAATGCGTACTATATCTTATGTTTTAGGGTTTTTGTGTTTGACCACTGTACACATTGTTTTTCTTCTTTTTTTGTACTATCTCTGTTATACCTTTATTTAATTCTGTACTTAGTCCATTGTAAGTAGTCTCTCTTTCTCTTTTTTCTTTTCTATTCTGTGGGAAAATGTCGGATTGGGATTAAGTAATCAGTCCGGGATCGTTATCATTTTTGATAACCTCACCAAAACAAACCATAAACCAATCGTTGCACAGGATTTCGTTCACGTGACGTTATTTGGTAGCAACAGTGTATAATTCAATATGCCGGTCGACGAGGCGCTGCGATGAAAGGGGCTACTCACAACATCACAATGCAGCGTCATTGAATTAAATTTAGGTTTGCTTCATAATAGGTTATGGGATTATGGAATAAAAACAGAAATGTATGAAAGAAAACTGTCTTCGTCCAAAGTTACTGCGAATTTAATTTCCACACCGTGTGATATTTGTTCCGCGAGTAAAATGACACAGCGAGGTAGACAACAAATATTCTGTTCACAAAAGCGTTGTTTATTGACACTAATATGATAATAGCTTCCATTTTCCCTCAGGCTTCATTTTCTTGGTAGCGGGCGAAGCTGCTTGTTCAACAGTCTGTAGTAAATAAAAACGAAAAAGTAACAGTAAATACATCTTGAAGAGCTGCAACTTAATTTCGTTTAGTTTGCGTGATAACAAACAGTATAAGTTTAATTCAACAGCCAGGCTCGGCGTAGTAACACGTAAAATGCAAGTAGCTAACATGTTCACGGAATATTTGTTCCTCCAGAGCTAACATTTAGAGAGCTTAAAACATATCTGGCAATACAAACGAGCCGAGAGAGAAGAAACCTGGCAAAAAACAGAGGTGTCAAACTCTACAAATTTCACGCTGATTGCAGCGGAAGCCAACCTGACATATGACCTATGTCCTTCCAAAACCACAGGATTTTTGCTTAGCGAAATATTCAAAGATCCCCAGATCGTACCATACAAAAGGGGCAGATCCTTAGAGATATACTAGTTCGAGCAAAACTTTCTAAAGCGGCTATTACACGCGGATAGGAGTTGCGTAGGCCTGTTACCCCATTGTTGTCACTCGCTGAATCCAACGATAAGCTTCATTATATTAATGACTGGTGTGCCAGAAAACTGACCTAGTTTGGCCGGCATTTCTTGACAATATCTCAGGACCACGAATGTGTGGACATTGAATCTTGGACTCAAAAATATAGGCAACTTACCTTTTAATGCATTTGTCGATTGACCGTCTCAGGCGATAAAAATACCTCACGTACGTCAGGCAAACATTAGGCCGGCGGGGATGAATAAAATCGCTGTCCTCTTCAATGTCGATATCATGTCGTTCGAATTCAAGCTTGAATTTTTCTTTAGGTCTTGCAGAAGTCCTTTTTGAATCGAAGACGCAGTCTTGCCACAAAATCGACATAAATTTGCTGTTTTGATTCTATGGGTACCAGCATCCGCCATCTCAATACCTAGGTCCACATCAATTACAGATGTAGATATGGCCGCCGTTACGAACAGCACATCGCAAATCAAAACAACCCCGTGCACTTTTTTCACAGATCGTGCACAACACTAAAAACAGATTAAATCCCAAGTATATAGCGTGAAGATTAACGACATATTTTTTGTGATTGTCGCAAAAATCTGCAAGCAACTTAAATCTAATGACAAAATGAAAAACATACCTGATCTGTATGCAAAATTGCAAGCGCTGTTTCACTTTACGAGTAGCATTTTACATCGTTTACGCTGGTGTTCAGCCGCCATCTTCAAAACACGCGAGGCTCTTCCTTTCTTGGTACTTATCGAATAGAGTTATGGGTAAAACACCCGAGCATAATCGAACAAATAACGAGCAAAGCGAAGTGAATACGAAAATTCCCAATTTTTGAAATGGCCGCCATTATATGACGTCACATGGTTATCAAAAATGATAACGATCCCGGACTGGTAATGTAAGTAGTGCATTGTGTATTTTTGTAAATAGTGTAATTGATAATAATAGTAATAATAATAATAAAAAAAGAACAAGGGACATTTATTTCGCTATCGAGCTGAACTTGAGGGAAATTTCTTTCGTTGTGTACATGCACGTTCTAATGACGCGAAAATCGTGCGCAGTAGGGATGCGCAATGCAATACTGAGAAAGCTTCTGCCTTGAGGTGATTTCTCAGTTTTGCATTGTGCATCCCTGCAACGCACAATTTTTTGAGTCATTAGCGGGCGCACATCGGCGCGTGTGCGTACAAAACGTAAGAGATTTCCCTCAAACTAAGCTCGATTTAACAAATAGATTCCATGTCGCCGTGCGTCTGTTCAGTAATAGATCACAGATGACGTCAAAATGTGGTAAGAACAAAAAAGTGGCACACGAGGCGTAGCCCAGTGTGTCACTGATGTTCTTACCACATTTTGACGTCTTCTGTGATCTACTACTGAATCAGACGCATGACAACCTGGAATCTATTTACAATAACAAAAAGCCTTTTTTTATTTCAAATATTTCAACATAACGCGAAAGCCGGCCTTTTGCCCGCCTTTACCCACTTTAGTGAAGACGAAAAAAAGCCACTTGACGTGATCTATGATCTATACAAAATGAAGCAATTTCATTGGTTGCTATGCGAAACAAAGAATTGTGATTGGTCGAGAAAAATCACGCCACTGGCAAACCTGGCTCGAGCGTTGCTCCTCGTTGAATGAAAACTTACAGGGAAAGCAGAATTGAACTGCGAAATCTACAAATCTAGAAGAAAATGCTGGAAAAATCAAGTCAGTTTTTGTCATCGGAGCAGCCCAGTGAGACGAAAGGCTTGGACGTTGCCTTGAAAATTACAGGAGTTGAAAAAATACCCTCGGAAACTTGTGGTTGCGGTCAACCTACAGTCTGAATTTAAGTTAAGAAATAAAATGTCATTTTTCAGTGGTTTTCTACATTCTAAATGTGTTTTTTCTAGACTCTGTGAATAGATCGTTATACAATGACTGTTTCTGAGCTATTTCGTGGTTTGTTAACGCAGTTTGTTTTCTTTTTTAATTTTTCTCCACGCGAGGTGTAAATCGGAATTTTCAGTGTTCTATCTCAGAATGGCGCGTGCGGTATTTGAAGGGACAAACATGGTTAACGCTAAAAGCAGCAACGGGCATTATAGATCATGGTGTAAGACAAGAATTTCTGTCGAACAGCGAGCGAAAGCTTTGGTTTTTAAGAAAAACAGAAGGTCTTCACCCCTGGAAATCGCGCGGAAATGTCAAATCTCGAAGTCAACTGTAGCATGAATATGTGATGCATGCAGGCAGTGAGCGTGCATCGCAAACACTACTTTCACCCAAAAGGTACCGAACCAAGCATTTGAAAGTTGTTTCCAGCCATTGGGAGTCATTTCCCTTTATTTGTTTACGAAATGACATTGTGTGACATTTTTTGATGTCATGCGCAATGAGTTGGTCCCTTTTTATTTGCATAACTCAACGGTTCTCAGCCACGGTACTCACTTTAAAACCTTCAAATCTGCCTAACTATTTGCAAAAGCTCACATTTAAGCGTGTTGAAGTCAACTGTATTTGAAAATCGATCTTCCACACCTTTATTGCTGGGAAAAACTTAACTTTGAGCTCTGCAAACACGGTTCTCATTTTTCATTGTTAAGAATTGTTTTAAAGTTAACTCTTCTACACTGGATTTAGTGAGAACCGTTGCATTCACTGCCAGCGTGCTGTGACATGACTTTTGTCAACTTATTTCCAAAAAGGACCATAACTGTCGTGTTGAAAATATATTTTGACTGGCATTCTTCGTCGATACTTTGAGGAAATTGAATTAACACTGTCTTTCTTCGCCGCTGAGTACTGCGCGATGACCAGTGAACGCTGACGTCACTACCCGAAGAGTAAAGCGCCTCACTATATCTGTGCTCACTGAAACAAGCTGTAATAACTGTTAAGGTGATCGCTAAGATTGGCTTAAATACCAGATTTGTCGTTTAAATATTGAAGTATCTGAAGAACTTTACATTAATGTTAACAGTTCGTTACGTATCCAAATCAAGCGACTCCATTATCACTGCCATCACATACAAAAGTTTCTATATTATGTGAGATCAACACCTTTCCCGGCGGGTCCAAAACCATTTTTAAAAATGCGGAAAAGCCGGGTAAAAGCTCTAAGAAATGTCTGTCTTAACTCAGATATTCACACTCTCGGGTCCTAAATGCGTTTAGGGCCAAAAAACATCGTAATTGTGTATTTGCCCATGAGACTTAAAAATCAGACAATCGTGGACAAAATTCCTTGGGACACTTGTGTAATTGCATTGATTTTCTGTGTTTTTAAAACGGAGTTTTAAAAAAAAGCACTGTTTTCCGTTCCGTTTCAAAATGCGTTGCTTCCCCCCCCCCCCCCCCCCAATACAATGTTGAAAATCTAGAGAAATAGAGCGTGTACACTTGTTCAACATTGTAGGGGGGGGGGGGGTTAGGGGCTGAACAAGTGTAGATGAATTCGCGCCTGACTGTTTGTTTGGCGCGAGTGAATAAGCGCCACAAATGTAAATTTGTCTCAAGACTTTTGTCCATGATTGTAGAGGCCATTTGATTCGAGTTTTGAATGAAAGGAGCGTAAATGACGGTGGAGATTTCTGTCTTCTGTGGTTGGTGATTCTCAAATCAGCTTGATATAGTGTCGGAGACACATTTTAGCTGCGATACTGTTGACCGTGAGCTGTGGTTAGCTATACTTAGCTCGCTGCTGTGCCCTGAAACGGACAGGAACGATTTGCATCGGAAAGCAAGGTTATGTACAGTTTATTTTACCGATTTTAAGATGTGATGTTTGATGTTTCATTCCTGACATCAGTCAGTGTGTCAACAGTTGTTTTGACACTGGGAAAAGTTGAATTTTTTAAATAAATTAATCTCAGAAAAATTTTGTTCATCGCGTTTGTTAAATTCGAGATAAAGCAATGGTTCTCGGCTTACAAAGACCAAGTTTGTGCTTGGTTTAGTCTCGCTCGACTGCCGACTGCGACTGCTCGAAATCTTTTTCTGGATCATTTTCTAAAAGAAACGGCTTTATCTTTCGTTTTCTGGCTTCTCTACCTGTTCAACGCTTCGGGGAGACCTTTTTGTACTTTATCTTTTGCCCAGTCACGTAAAATATAATCTTAATTCTCAAAACTTTCCGCCATTTTAAAACGGCAGAGGGAAAAGCTTTGTAACGATGACGTCAATCGTGCATCTGTCCTCTAATAGATCATAGACGAGAACCAATCAAAATGCGAGAATAAGTTGGGTGATTATATAAAGCGAGATAAACGATCTCTTTCTCTTAAACGAGCACTGTGACCCCCATTTTTTATCAGTTTTATAAATTTAATGAGAACAATATCCTCAATAACTGAGAATAAAATTGGCAGAAATCTATGCCTACTTTTTTGGGGGAAATGAAATAAATGCTACAGAGGGAGACGTAACGGGCCCAACAGACTAAGTCCAAATTATGTTTCCTTTAAAGGATAAAATAATGCAGGGTATTTGAAGACATTTTTTCTGGGACGTAGATGAATAAACATCAATCAAAGAAAGTCGAACTCTGTGTGATATAATACGCCGCATTGGAAAATAAAGATATGTTATTTGCCGCCTGAGAGGTCCGTATGGTGAAAAACTGTGACCGAGGGCTATCGCCACGTGGATCCACAGCTACTTTGACCGAATGTTATGACAAAATTCATGATCAATAACAGGACAGACGCATGAAAAACTGATGTCAATATGTTAAGCAGAAAGCAAGGAAATTCGTTAATAAGTGTATTCCACAGAAATTCTCCTAAATACAGCAACGATCAGAGGTAAAGTAGACTGAAACTGATTCAAATTTAACGGCGAGAGCGGAAACACAGGATTCCCCGCCATTACAGCGCTACGGCTACAAACAATCAATTTCAAAACACTCAATTGAATTTACTTGCAGTGACTTTCCTTGCCATTTTAAAGTAAACAGCGATTAACCTGCGTTGACTTTTCGTCTATGGAAGTGTAAAACAGGCAACTTTCAGGGGCGAAAAATATGTACAACGGGGAAAAAATCCGGCCCGTGTGGCGTATCGTAAAAGGCTGGACAGGTCACGAGCACGTGATTAGCCAATCAGATTCGAGGATTTAGGATTCCAGCTCGCTCAGATACTTGAGGAAAAAATAATCGCGCTTATTTGTTGCGAACGGAGATCACCAAAAGTCACCTTCATAATCGTATTTGTCAGCATTGTGGCGTGAAAACAAGCACGGTGACCTCTATTTTTATTACGTTTTTAACATCTCCTTGTACTGTAACGACAGCATGCCAAGTTTCATCGGATATCTATGGCGGTTTTTTTTTTTTTACAAGGGCCCGAATCACCTTAACTGATAGATGTTGTATCGTTTCTTGGCATCTGGTCTATTGTCACTTTTGCAAATAACTGAATCAATGAAGCCTGTAAGTTTATTGTCTTCCCAGTTTTTTTTTTTTTAATCATTTTCTGACCAATTTATTAATAAATCCATTGCTTCATTTTACTCTGATAGTAATGGCGTTTAGTTGATCTCTCTCTTGACTTCCGGTGGAATTCTCGCGCTTCTGCGGCTACGATCTCGTAACCAAGCTTAAAACAAAGCCTTCGTCTCGCATTTGAAATGTTTTTTTTTTAATTTTTTTATTTATTTTTTTTTTTTTTTATGGAGCAGGTCATAAGCCGTGGAAAAAGAGTGCTTGTTAGGGCGTACTATCACTACCTAGACTACTTTCGAACTGCTTAACGAGACAGACAACTGAAATTTAAGACAAATACTAGAAATCATGAACAGTGAGGTGCATTTACTACAGACGGCAAATCCGAGTCAGAATAAACCACAGACGTACGTGGGACACAGAAATTGCCAATTAGGAAAGAAAACATTTTAACACTATGCGCCGGGATCTTTTGACGCATATTTCTGTAGGGGTAATTAGCTTTCAAATAGCTGTTCCATCTTTTGCTTACTTCAACTTTTAGCAATTTCTGGAAAACTTCATCATTTTTTTTTTTTTTTATCAATTGCTGACAAAGATCTCTCTTAGTTCAATTTTAATTGGCGACTCAGTGAAAGTTGGACGTTTGGTTGTCCATATCGAATACAAAGGTTGGCTGCTAAAAGTGGTGTAATTCCCATAAGCGTTTGATTCACGGCGCAACAGTTCTTTCTTCCGAAACATTTAAAATTAAAAAATCTTCATATTCATCCACCACTCCAATTTGTTGTTTGTCTTGTCTGAGTCATGACGTCACTCGCGCGCTTCGCTATTGGATGCTACCGCCTGGAACCACCTTAAAGTCTACACAGCTTGCCTGAGACTGGAAGGTAATCGGGAATTCTAGTAAAGAGATTTACAATCTGAATACAGAAACAACTAACAGTACAAGTAGAAAGATTTCTGCCATTTCCCAATCTACTTTAACTATTCTACTATCAGCTAACCCAGCTTAAGTTTGGCACAATTTCAGTCCAAAACCTCAAAGCCATGCAAGTGATAAAAACACTTAATACAAAAGACACAATTCTAAAAGGGTTAAAACAAACATTTTTCGTGCAAAACACTTACAGATTTCTGTCCTTTCGATACTGAGACTGATTCTGACAAATACCGCACAGAATACCACTGGGACATACGCTTCTAAAATTAGCGGACTCGTGACTTTTTCTATCCGATGTACATCCAAGGAAGTATTCAACAGCAGTTCACTGTTTTAAAAAGCCATGTTATAAACCCGTTAATCGCGGCGGCTGTTTAACGTTTAAATACAGGATCATATTGCTTTTGTGCAGTCCACTGATTACAGACACAATATGTCGGCGAATGGCACATCTTAAATTTATGATATTCCCATTTTCTAGCTATCAAATAACCGGGATATTGACATTTCAAAGAATATCTGTGAATAGTGGCTTTGTATTTAATTCGCTGCCAGTTAACTCGGTAAATACTCTGCCGCTACTCGCTTTGATCACAAAAGGTATATTTTTTTAACAAATTACTAATATTAGGTAAAATGGCTTTAGGTAATACTCATTTTTGCAATGAAATAGTCATATCGAAGTATTTCGTGAGCAAATAACCGTTTCGTGACAAAGTTGTAATAACAAGTAATCATGGTTTTCGTGAGAAATAAGCAATGTTTAATTAGTAACCTTTTTCCAAGAAATTTTGTTATATCAAATAACCACTTTTCGACATATGGATAAAAACTAACAATATCAAGTAACCATTTTAAATAAGTTAATTCATACAAGTTGTGGACACAACTGCGATCATCATTGACGTCTTTACATTTTTAGATAAACAAAGCGAGACTTTGTTTGACACTAAGCCCATTAGCTTTCAGCTTCATACATCATAGTGCTTTAAATTAATTAACGTTTCTCTATCTATATAGTTTCTTTGAATTAACCACTAATCAAATTGCACTCTGAATTTTCTTTTTTCGGAATTGAAGCTCAGCTTTCGATTCTTCCGATCAAACAGTTACCGATTAATGGACGAGCTAGGTTGAGCAAAATATCGTGATTTGTCAGTGGGAAGCAGATCAATTATATTTGAGTTTACCAAAGCCGAAGGCTGAGGTCAATAATTGATCATGCAGCAAATAAATAATACCAAATAATTGATCAGCAAGACACCACGAATAACGAGTTCAGTAATTATTTTATTCGACCACCAAGTTTGCTTTCATATTTAAATTACTCTCTGACAGCTCAGGGAAGCGATCTGCCATTTTTCGCACAAGGGCGTGATTACAATTGCGAAGGGTGAGGCCTTGGAACCAAGACTGGCTCATACAATGTAGCTGCCGGAGCTTATCCCGGTTTCGGTAGTATGAAGCGGCTAGAAGTATTCCTACTGCTAGTCCAGGGTTCGAAATTAACGCTCGCCAACTCGCAAAATGCAAGTGATTTAGATAAGCTGCGAGTGAGAAAAATGTCCACTAGCAATCGTTTGCGAGTTAGAATCATCCATGTCACCCAAACATTTGGAGAGAATTTGCTAGTGGTCTCACCAGTTTGCTGGTGCAAAAAATCTTACTAGTCAAATTTTGCAAGTGGACTGAAACGTTAACTTCGAGCCCTGCTAGTCCACCGCAGGTCACTCCCCCGCAATTTGTTAGGTTTCCCCAACAATTCGCCAGTACCCATTTATACACCTGGGTGGAGAGGCACTGTGAGAGTAAACTGTCTTGTTCAAGAACACAAAACAATGTCCCCGGCCAGGGCTCGAACCCGGACCGCTCGCTCTGGAGTCGAGCGCACTAACCATGAGGCCACCCTGCCTTCACCATTGCGCTGAGGCTGAAAACTATTTGCGCATGAGCAGGATGTGTCAACCCCTATTACAGTGATTGTCATTTTAGGAGTGTTCGATTGAGAAAGACTACTGGCCTGTCCTACCAGCTGCACCATAGTTTTTACTAGTTTTGTTCCATAATGGATGGCTTGAACTAAAAAGTGTATTTTTATCTCTATCATTGTTTACCTTGATTCTACCATGGAAAACACCGGGCCATTCCAACTAGTAAAGTGTCTGACTACAGAAAACTTTAGAGGTCACGAAAATCTACTTTTTGAGAAGGTGACATGTTTTTATTTTCGATTTCATGTTCCTTTACAAAATGTCATTAGTTATTCTCTTTTCCTGTTCCTTTAATTAGTTATTCTCTTGACTTGTTCTGTTACGAAGGAGCATTTTAAATATCCCAGCTCTTTAATAGAGTCCAATAATCTACATTAATTTGTAGTTTCTTTAAACTCCCCACAATTTCTCTGTAGGAAGGGCAGAGTATTTAATATGCTGTTTCCTCCATACTTGTGAGTTACTCCAGAGGTGTTAAGAAAGCTGGGTAAAAGGAGCTCCATGGAGCTGTCATCTGTTCTTGTTTATAGTCAGCATGGTCATCTTCAAATTAAAAAAAAAAAACAAACAATTAATGAACAATATCTTGTCTGTATTGTCAAATATATACTTGTAATATATTTTTTCATTAAGGGGTGGTCCCTCAAGAGTAAGCTACTAGGTGTCAAGTGGAGCAAAACTTCATAGACTTTGTTTGATTCTAGTGCACATTCTTTAAATGCATGAACATGAGTTATTAATGTAAAGTGGTAGAATCACTTAACTTAACTAATGGTACATTTCTTCGGGAAAATCCAAGATTGGATTCTTAAATCAGACAGTGTACTTTGCATTTCTCTACTGGACAGATTAATTCATCCAAGATCACTCAGATCATGGTGCATGAAAGGCACTGTAGAATCCTTGCCCAGAGTGGATTCTTTGGTTTCTGAGGGCCATCCTGGCATTCTTATGCTTAACATGACAGCTAGTAGATGCCAAGTCTTTAAATAAAGTAAAGTTCCCATAGAGCAAGAGCTTATCCTGGTCTCTGTAGCATGAAGCGAAAAGGATTATCTATCCCCCTGGATCAGGACATCTGACAGGCTGCGGTGGTGCGGATCCGCATAATTCGCCTACTTCCGCATCCTCCACATCTTTGGGGCATTTTTCTGCACAAAACTAGGAAATTGCCACATATAAGCAAGAAAGCAACTGCTTACCATCCTCAGAAGCAAAAAAACGAAGAGATTGATCGTTTTGAAGAAGTTATTCACCCAAAACAGCGACCAAAACATGGCTTTTTGTTCATAAACAATTTTAAACCTCCAGGCATTCCATGGATCTTCTGGTGATGGGCCTGGGTTCTAGTTTGCGGACTTCCGGTATCCAATCTTCCTCGTCAGATTTAATGCCTGGTTTCTAAGCTTCGGAGAAAAAAAAACTATGGAAAAACCCTTGCATACGGCTTTTACGCGGGAAATTTGAATTGACCAATCAGGATTCAGCAGGCGGGAAAAACTTAACTGTCCTCACATCAATGTAAGTTGACAGGAAAAGCATTGAAATCAAGCAATTTTTCTCTTTAGAGATTGCATTAAATATTCATGAAAGGGGATTTACAATTCCCAAAACCATATCACATTGCAAAAAGTGAAAAATATGAAACATTTTCTGTCTCCAAGCTTCCAATTTGGCGCCAAAAATAGTAGTTCGTCGATAGTTGCCATGTAGGATAATAGTTGTCTTATTCTGAACGAGATGTGCTGTTTGTCGTCAAATTAAACCCGGAATTCTGTACTTAATAATTAAAAGATGCCAAAGCAGCTTTACCATTGTCCTTTTTTTAGCTAGCGACGAAGAAAAAGGCTATTCTGTGTCGTTTCGGTAGGACAGCTAAGTTTTGACTGCCGCACATACTGCGGGCTCAGCCGCCGTATGCAAGGACTGCGTTGAAGGAAGAAATACCTGTCCATGAATGGCAGCAAAAGGTCAAACATGTCATGAAGGACTTAAATTCTCGGAAAGATGTTAAAATGTGTATATTACACTTTTGAAAAACCCAAGGGAACAACTTTATTAATGTTCAAAATTTCCACATAATCTGGCATCTTTTCCGTGTAATTATCACTTTCTTCCGCGTAATATTGCCCAAAATTTCCGCATAATTTTCCATTTTTTCCGCACCCTATCAGATGGCCTGCCTGGATGGGAAAACTAGGACACTGCACCTAGGTTAACCCCAGCATAATATTCATTGGCACCATTCATATGCCTGGATGGAGGCTGTGAGAGTATAGTGTTTTTATTTTTCCAAGATCACAACTTTAAGACCCTGTCCAGGGCCAGGGTAGCCTGCAAGCAGGCTCACGTCGGAGCATGGGCACAAGCATGGGCACATACGGCAAAGTCACAAGATAACTTTCACCATACTCCTTGCTGCTAGACTATGAGTAGTCCCTCTTTCACTTAGTCCACCGTTTGTGATGCGAAAGAAAATCATGAGAAAACCACGAAGGGTGGGACTACTCATAGTCTACCTTGCTGCTAGATTGCTTTGCTCTTCGCCGCTCATGCACATGACTCAAAGGTGAGCCTGCTCGCAAGCTACGGCCAGGACCAGGGGCAGGGGTGACCGCTCAAACCTGGAACACTCAACCTAGAATCCAGAAACCTTAAAGAAAAATTCCCTGCTTGGAAAAAAGTCATGGACTAGACACTGGATGCCACTGTGATTCTATTTCAGTGGCAGGCTTAAAAATTAAGGTAAATTCTCCTCAAAATGATTCTTATACAACAGTACCTGTACCTGAAATGAGACCAATTGCACTTACTTTAATTCTGTTGTTAGTCGCATGATCCATCTTTCCACCCATCAAGCCAGCGCTCATCAACTTTAGAACAATCAAACTCCTTTTTCCCAATCCTTCTGTTCACTTCATTGTGCATATGACACATCCATTGACAAAAGTTGTATCTGTTGCTCGTGTCAGGAGGGTTTGTTTGTAACCTTAAATGAAACAAATCAATCTGAGTTTTGGGGAAAACGTGTCACTTTTGCAACAAAGACAAGAAATATTCTTGAAAATGTTTTTTTTAGCAGGCCCGTGGAGGAAACTAATTACTTTTTAGATTTGTGGTTGTTAAATATGCACATAAACATGATGCATACAGTGTGCCAAGCAAGAAATGAATGCTTATCATTTACATGTACATAGAACAACTTGTTCCCATGAGAATGTTGCTAAGTAATTAGTTCATAGTTAAAGTAGGGGAGGATCAAGAATTCTTCTTAGGAGGGGATGCAGCATCAGGGAATGACGTAACTGACTGGTGAGGCAAACAAATTATAATTTAAGCAAATATGAAGAAGACTTCATCTTGCAGGGGGGTGCACACCCCTGCACCCTCCCCTAGATCTGCCCTTGTAATGTTCCTTAAGCCTATATGACAAAACACCACAGTCCCATATTCAGTCACAGAGTATCTCCAGAAAACACTTGGTGAACAAAAACTTAAAGTGCAGTCAAATTCAACCAAAACTGGAACAATCTATGATCTTATTCTGTATTTTATTCAGATGTTGATTCAAATCTACAGTCCTCAACCCCCCTCCCCCGGTTCCCCCACCATCTGAATGGATTTTGGAAATAAATATCCCTGTTATAAAAAATATTGTCACTTAGTATTCCACTGAATGCCTACTAGTATTGTCTCCCTGCCCTAATTAAGCACCCAGGGCAGATATTTGGGGTTAAACTTCTAATTTAAAGTCATTCACAGTC
>JAHPZR010011779.1:0-10000 GCA_019787425.1 Platygyra sinensis
TTGTCGCTATTGCTTCTCAATTATTTTCACCGCCTTAAGAAAGCAGTTCACTTTTAAGTGATAAATTCATTATTACCTTTTACCAATAAGAGTTTTACTTTAATTTAGCATTGCTTTTTGTCTCAGATGAACACACGATTTTAAATTGGGCTAGCATGCTCTGGGATAACTTATTACTGCATTTATTTTACTGGCACAATTTCAAGAAAATTGCTTGCCAAAACAAATGAACACATTTTTTTTTTACTATTTTATGTCATCACACGCGAGTATTCGCTAATAGCATTACACTCTTTCTTTTATATATATTTGACATAGAGAATATCGAAGCTGAAATTTGCGAAATTCTAAGAATATCTTAAGACTGAACCCAAGGCTGGGATTTCGGAAAGAATATAATTTTGTGTGATGAGAATTGGTCAATACAGGACAATTATGTTATTTTAACCAGACTATATAAATTGTTTACTTTCCCTAAACCTCAAAACTAGCCAAAAGGCAACATAAACACTAGTAGAAGTATGTTCGATTCTACTAACATTTTGGCAAGAAGTCAAGTGTATGCTTGTTTGCTTAACTAAGGAACATAGGGCCATAACAACACTCATCAAACGCACTCGGTTCTGTGAGGCCCTCTTCAGCTGTACCCATGTCGTTCCGATGGGCTTCACCTCTGCGTCAGCACTTCTGCGCCAAGTCAGGATCGGTCTTCCTACTTTTCGCTTGCCTTGTGGATTCCAGTCAAGGGCTTGCTTGGTGACGTTTGAGGAGGACCTCCTGAGTGTGTGGCCGATCCACCCCCATATCCTTTTTCTGATCTCCAGGTGTATTAATCAAGCTTTGATACTTGTAATGTGTCTCCAACATAACTTCAACACCATCGTGAGACCAAATACATTCAAAAACACAGGTGCCATATGTCATGATCTAAGAATATTTACAACAACATTTCAGCCTTAAATCGTCAGAAAAATAAGAATATATTCAGCCTCTTCTAAAGAACACAATGTGTCCAGGCTTTACTTTTAAAATCTTTCGCATAGACTTAGAGACGAGCTTCAGCACAAGAGCTCTCACCTAACCGTGAAGACGTGCTTAAGCCAAGCATAAGCAAGCGACTTTGTGACTCCCCTGCTCTTCTCAAAATTTTTGCACAGCTAGAATTTGGCAAATGTCCCTCTCCTACAAGAGCACTAGCTAAGCAGGCTGTAAAAATATAATTTATTTTTTTCCTTCCCGTTGCTGTGTGAAAACAAAACATCCCATAGACACAGTCTATTTTCCTCAACTTTCGTCTCTGTTGAAATACAGAGATACAAAATTCCCGTTATTGTGCCTTTAATGAAAGCAGATTTAAAGCGAAGAAAATTGTTTACTTTTTTGTAAGATAAATTAATCATGGAAGCAAAGCCCGCAGTTGCAGCTGCAGAAAATAAATCAACAACTAAATCACTTTAAATTCCTCGATCAGCCCGTCGGTAAAATGTCTGAACGTTGTTTTATACATAAACATTTAATTCAAATATTCGTTATTAGAAATAGAAAAAAAAAATGGTTTAGTTCACAGTTTGCGATGATGCTGAAGCGCACTTTTTTAGGCGCTCTTTTATTAATAGGAAAATGTCACTTTTTCAGCAGTCTATCACAACCTTTACCGATTCTTTTATCATATTGCATAAAATGTCCTTGTTATTTTGAATTTTCAGCCGTTATTGATGAAAGGTACTGCTATAATCTTGTAACAAAGTGAAGCAATAAAGCCATGTTTTTTTTTCAATATTGCATTTTTGCCAATAGTTAGCTTATTTTTTTTGGCATCATCTAAAACCTGTGACCTGTGGAAGATTTGAAGGTTTTTATACGAGGAGAATTTACATAAACTTGGTACTCTTATCCTTGGAAGCTGATCTTCATCGACTTTGAATATCGAAAATTAAATGGCTTAAGGAAAAGTTCAAAGATTCTCCTTAGTTTATTTGACGCAGATTAGCTCCTACCTTGGAACCCTTAACAAATCCTTTTGTGCTGCGAAGTGAATTGCCAATGCTAAGAAACAGACCAATAATTTTTTGAAGGAGGATGGTATGTGAGAAGTTGGACAATTTAAAAAGAACTTTTTTACCCTTGGCTCTCTTAAGTAGTTTTTGCTGTGGAGGAATATTTTTTTGGAAATTGGTCATCCCAAATCAAACCTTAGAATAATGATATACACTACTAGCCGCCCGACCAAGCCTCTTAATTGTCTATAGGAATAAGAGCGACAACCCTTGCTGTCACACTCCTTTTTTCTGCGAACTTTAAATTACTGTGATAATGCTATTTTTTTCATGGAAGTTAAACTGTTAGGCCGCTACCTAGGGTAATCGTCCGTGTTTATTTTGTTTTTTCTCTCCTACATTATCCAAGTTTTGATGAAAGAATTGAAATCAAAACGAACAAACAAAAAAACAAAAACAAAAAACAAAACAAAACAGCGCGTAAATTTAGACGTAGCTTTGAAATGAGTAGACTAACATTTAGTTGACTTTACATCTTCCAGGCGGTCCGAATTCTAAAGGGAAATGTACAAACTTGAGATGGTTTTGAATATCTTTCGTTTTAAGATAACTCACAAAAGTCTCAATTATGTAAAGGAGACAATCTAAGCAGTACAAGATGGGATCGACATTAATGTGATTTTATCATTGTTCTTGCTCAAAGTTGACACTGTCTGATTGGTATGTTAATTTTCAGCAATCTATATTTATTCTGAACGTCTGGCTTAAAGACATTTTTTAAGCAATTTGCACCGCATCTTCCTCTACGTTCGGCACCTTCAAAGGTAAGGAGAGCTGTCATTTTGGACTGCAGCAGCTAATACCCAGAATTGATATTTTCACTTTTTTTCTTTTTTTTTTGGCAAAGGCTCTACCTACAAACGCTAACTTAAAAGGATCAGCCATTTGGAAAATTTCTTCCAAGAAAGGTTCTCTTTGTTAAAGGAAAACAAAATCGGCCAAGATATGTCACCACCCAATAGATAAAACGTTATGCATTCCGTTCCTGTCCCGTCATTTAAAAAACAACCACAGAACACTCTAGAAAGGCAAAAAATAGTTTTAAACTTGTTTAGTCTAACAGCGGAACTGCTGATGATACGTGCCAGCCGATTCAGAATAGCGAGGTAATTGTAGTGTTGGGTACTTGTTGTAAGAATATCTATTCTTTTTTTCGGTTCCTGAGCGGGCGGAATTCAACAAATCCTGCAATCTGATTGGTTCCTGAAGCGGGCGGAATTCTCTCATACGGACCGCTACAGCGGGCGGAATCCATCGAGTTGATATTTTTTCGTGAATGAATTAGCGGTTATCGTCAATCTTTCGCCCTTTTTTCACTTCCAAGGACGATTAATTCACGCAAGGTTACCTCTATTCACCTTTAGATGGCAAGGAAAGTTACTGTAAGTAAATTCAATTGAAGTTTTTGAAGTTCTGAGAGTTTGTTTGGTTGTTTGTTGCTCGGCGCTGTAATGGCGCGTAATCCTGTGTGTCTCTCTGTACAATTTTAAGTAAAAACTGAGTCAATTTCAGTCGAGTTTTCCTCTCTTATTGTTGCTGTACTTCAGAGAATTGCTGTGGAGTACACTTAACGAATTTTCTCGTTATCTGCTACTCAATTTACGGTAAAAAAGTCTAATTCAGTCGAGTGATTCGCAATGATCGACAAAAACTGTTTTTGTAGTACAACTTCAAACTTTGAACAAAAATTCACACCTGGAAAACAATTTTGCAGATCTTAACTAGGGAACTAAATGTACTAACATTAATTAGTTGGAAATAATTCTGTTCTTTAATACATCTTTCTTCGTATAGTATCTGATTTACTCGTTCTTTCGCTCGTTAGATTTTTTTGCGAATGGTTTGTAGACGGCGCGTAAGCCGATTCAATGTAAAAGTTACGTAAACAAACACACGTGTAAGTCAGTTTACAGCAAGAAAAAAAAGATAAAAATGTTATTGGCCTGCTCGGGCTTGAAAATGCTGCCCTCGGCCTGCGGCCTCAGGCAGCATTTTCAAGACCTCGGTCACAGTTTTTCCCTATACGGACCTCCCAGCTGTTACGAGCTTGGAAATCAATTTTGTTATCAATTTGTTCAATAATAAAACAATTATCCTGCTCAATCTCGCGAAATATCGTCTGATTTTAGCCGACTCGGCCTACGGCCTCGTCGGCTAAGTATCAGACGATATTCCGCGCGATTTCGCAGGATAATTGTTAAATATAATACACTATAAAAAGGGATAAGTACACTAGAATACACTATGTTCTAAATACACTATAATAAGGGATATATGAAGTACTTACCAAGCTATTTTCGTTTTATCACACAAACATGAATAACTACAGGCTCAGTGACTCCAAAGCCAGGCACCAAATACTTTGGAAACTTCACACAAATGTCATATATAACCTAGAAATATTCACAACAAGTCTTGAAATCCGCAGAAAAATGGCAATATGTTGGTTAGCAAAACAGGACTAGCCAAATGCTCGATGCTGTTAACATATTTCTGCAAGAGGTTATTTTTGTTATATCGCGGCAGGCATAAATACTTGCAGGCTGTCTCCAAAGCCAGGCACCAGATAATTCGAAACTTCACAGAAATGCCATACGCATCATAATTTAGGAATATTTAAAATAAATCAGCAGAAAAAGAGCAATAATTAGCTTCGACTGGAAAAACACATGCAAGAAACATATTTTTCGTAGTTAACAAACCCTTTTCTAACAACCTAAACCTATAACTATAACTTTCCTTAAAATAAACTCATGAGGTTTCAACATCCATTAACATGAATTCCAAGGTTCCAAAATGTCATTAGATGGTAGTATCTTTGTCAGAGACATTGCCTGGTATTTCCGTTCTTCTCCAAACAATAGCGAATATTTAATCCGAAGAACGCAAGATTTGTTTTAGCTAGACGGTGATGGATCAGTAATTTTAAACAAAGTTCAGCTATTCTTTCGATTAAAAAAATATATTTATTTGAAGGTTAACGGACTCAGCGAGTGAATTATTGTGATTTATCTGCACGAGTTCATTAGCAATGAACGGGAATTTCAATACCGCACTCGGCGGCCTAGAGCGGCATTGAAAATTTCGAGTTGATTGTTGGTGAATGAGTAATTGCCTTTAACTCATGAGCAATAAGTGAGTTAACATTTTTATTATTCAAATTGAATATACAGCAAAAATTCTCGTCAAGTTTGAGTCAGCCAGAGCCATGGTGTTATATATGGCTGTTGTGGGTTAAAACACAATGGCTATTACACTACGATAATAATGTCAACGAGGTTGTCTCGGCACAACCCAGTGTCACGTGGTACAAATTTGGTACAAATCAGCCGATCATAAAATCTGAATTCCTACAATGTATGAAAGTTGAATGATAAAAAATATTAATTACTTGTTAATCCTTTAAACTGAAAATAAAAGGCTGAATAGTCTTCAGGATTTTTTCATTTTGTTCTTGTTCAATATATAATGTGGGACGACAAAGAGGAACGTTGTCAGGAGATAAATTATGCACTACGCAAACAATAATAACTTTTATTATTCAACAAATTGTAACACTATCCAAATATGGTCATGATGCTCTCGATATCTGTCATCCGTAGGTGACGGATATCCGGCGATATACGTAGCTTCGTACGTGGGAAGAAAAAGTGAAGTGAAAAAATGTTGACAGAGAGGTTTAAAAGTGTTACGAGCTTGGAAATCAATTTTGTTATCAATTTGTTCAATAATAAAACAATTATCCTGCTCAATCTTGCGGAATATCGTCTGATTTTAGCCGACTCGGCCTACGGCCTCGTCGGCTAAGTATCAGACGATATTCCGCGCGATTTCGCAGGATAATTGTTAAATAACCATCAGTATCAGCATAGATATTAATCGCAGAAACGTTCGAATTTCCGTTGAGGAATTAGAAGTTACAATCTCACGAATGTTTTTCCTCATGACAATTAATATTTACCTATATGTACCTTTCAAGAAATAAACACCCCATGTTTCCAGTATTCCGCACAGCAGCAAGAGGGAATTATATTAAGAACTGTCTCTAGACCATATACCTTTTAAGTTACGTAAATCCGATCCCCCCGATTTACTACAATGTATTACTAATAGCTACCTATAACGTGTGCAATGATTATAAGGCGTCACATAGTCAGTTGTCGAATAACTAACTGCGTTTTCGTTTGAAAAGAATATTTTCCTTATTTCCTTCTCCTAACCTTGCACATCTAATGAAAATCTTAATTAAATGGCTTACTTTTGATGGAAATTTCAATTATAGCTAATATTGCTAAAGGTCTGCATTTTGTTTGAATTTCTTCTTTTAATTCGCAATGCTTATGATGATCTGTGGCATGCAGAGGTTCGTCTGGTCAATCAATATTTTATGACGAATGAGCAAACGCAAGGAAGGAGAGCCAATGTTATGGAATATGACCGAATTTATAGTTTTGGCATACAGATACCAAACCAAAGGAAAATTTCCGCACTTTTTACGAAAGATAGGCTAAGCTCATTCAAAACCTTCTGCAGATGATAACAAATACTTCTGTGTATCAAGAGCATTCTGTCGAAGATTGATAATGGCGAATATTTGTGTCGTTGAAAATCATTCATTTACTGAATCGTTTGGGAGATTTCGGGAAGTTCTGTGTACAATAATGTCTAAATAAGCATTGTATTGGCAGCTGACATTATATTACTAAGTATGGAAGTCTTAAAAAGGATTCCACCAGAATTTCGAGTAACGAAAACTTTATTTACACTGTACTAGAAATTTCTGTGCACAATTGTTTAAAAATTTTCAGTTTCCAAGCTGTAAAGTTTATTTTCTCGAGTTCTTCTGGGAAATTGCTTCTGGTATTATTTCAGGCAACTATTTATATCTTTAGCTTTTATAAAATACAAATAGGACAGCAATTAAATAAAATTATTCTGGTTGAAGCCTTTTGTCCACTTAAAACTGAATTTCCTCGACTTCCTATCAAATTTCATCCAACTCTTTGCCCTAATAACTGAATGAAGCTCAATCTTCAATTAAATGACATTGCTTAAATTTTCACCAAAATGCAATTAAAAATCTTCAATGAAGAGAAGCACTTTACCATGCTAATGTCTATCAAAACAAATTGGATGGCTTTTAGCCAAATCAACAGGTGAATCTTTTACCATCGATTTCACTTTACACGGTTCAAGCAGCCTACTTCTAAGGAAGCTTGAAGGTAAATGAAGATTCTAATGACAAACCTTGGATAACGCCACGAATTGGCATGTGGACATTGTACATTTAGGCTTGATCAACTTGTTTTTAAATTTAATGTTTCAAAGCAACTTTACATAGCAATTAAACTACTGTTGGTGGTCACTTGCCTCGAGCTTCAGTTCGCAGTTCGTGTGATACCTCACCAATTTTTTTTTTTTTTTTTTTTTTTTTACCGACTTAACTGAGTATAGGTGCAGATGAAGATGTAAATGTAAATGTAACCATAGTTTCTTTAGCATGGAAGGGCTTGCTTCTCGCCACTGGACGCCAGATGCCGGTATAGACTTATTTCCCTAGGAAAGAAAGGCACCCTAAATTAGTTCCCAATCTGTATCACGGGAATCAGGTTGTGATACTCACGCGAAGATTGAGAACGAAAACACCCGTTGTAAACACAAAAGGGCCATTTATGAATCCTTCTGTGGATCCCCTGATCACCGTTTACTGTTCTTACTTGTATGTGTGCCGAAAGTTGTTCAAAATAGTGCTTCTACAAACCTTTTAAGAGGACTCTACATGATTAAACCGACATCGAGGAAAACAGTGGTCAGCAATACAAAGAGCACAGAAGTGTGTGACTGTCACGCTCGACACAGATCAGGAACGTATAAATGTACCTTGTATACAAACCTACTGCTGGAAGGAAAAGCTGGCAGTTTTAATGCTACCTAGGATTCAAGGATTGCTACAAAGGACCAAAACTTTAATCTTAAAGCCAGGTAAGAGATTTAGGTGAATTTATAGGAGCACTTCACGAAGGCGAGTATGCAGTTACTCACTGAAGTATTTTCAAAATTTCCCGAACTTTAAGCGGTCGTTAGTTTTGAAAACCTAGTGGGCAGACAAATTATATTATTGTTTTGAATTAAGTGTCATTTATACTTTCTATTCATGTAGTTCAGCGGTTTCAAACAGGTGCCACATTTTTAAAACGCGCCTTCAAAAGAGCGCTATTTTCTTGTTTGGTTCAAAACTCGATTTAACGGGTAGAAAATCTGCTTTCAGCCATTGAAGGAACAACATTGAATTATAATTGCAACATGGCTAAACAAACTGCTGTGATATGTCTATAGTTTAAAAAAAGAATTGGGACTTTTGAGCGAATATTAATTTTTTTTAGAGCGACGGCAATATGTGCTATTGTTCCAGTTTCGGCAGGCATGCAACTTGAGTCCAGCGGACCGAACTTTAACTAAGCCTAGGAAAATTCAATTACAATTTTTAATCATAAGAAACTCATTTTAGTGATTAACTAGGTAAGGGCTTTAAAATCCCAGCTTATGAGAAAAATCGAATTTTCGAAGTAAAATCAGTGGTCGGTTTTTAGAGAGACAGCCTCTTAATTGTTCCTTTCCCTTTAGGAATTTACCGCTGGCATGCATATACATATACATATTCTGCTTGAGTAGGCTTTTTACACCGATTGGTGAACTAAACAGATAACTACCAAATTGGAAGGTAAATGATATACATCCATTTTTATCAAGGGTCGTTAATTAGGGTCACGGTCTTCGTCACTTTAGGATGATTTAGCAATGAGGACCACGACAACAACTGTGCAGACATATGCAAGTTCAGCGCATCTGTCTGTCCAAAAATTTGCTCAGACTAAATATGCAATGACAGTGTTCAATTCCTAAAGAAGATACGAAAAATTAGTCATTGTGATTCACGTTCTTCAACATACGCAGAAGTTGAGCATTTCACGCTGTTCTTTCTGAGAAGACGGCTAAAAAACTGTACCAAGCCTTGAAACGTGCGTACACAATCATTGTACTACTCATGGAGTCTTTTGTACGGTACCGTTCTCAATGGCGTAGCCGTCGCTAATCTCCATTTGATAAATAGGGGAATGCCATTTTTAATGGTCGACGCCATCATTGGTAACCAAGCCTTTCAGAATGGACGATACCATATCTGTTTTAGTTTAGGCCTGGACAAGGTTGAAATTTGTTAAAATTTGTTGGAGTAAAACGCACTCGCCAAATGATGAATTGTACATATTTACACTGGTCTGCTTGTGGTTAGCCTTTATTTGTCGGTTGGGGCAACTCTATCATTAATAGGACAATAACTAGACTTTTGGAGGGCATATTGTTTATTTGTGGCCCGAGTAGCATCATTTGCGCCCGAGCGGAGCGAGGGTGCAAATGATGCTACGAGGGCCACAAATAAACAATATGCCCGACAAAAGTCTTGTTATTATCATTATCATCAATATACAAGGTCATATCATGAAGAGTCTATGGCAATAAAATAAGCTTGATCTTTAATAAGTATCTTACTGAACTTAAGTACACTCTAACTTGTACAAAAGCACAATTTTGGCTTTTTAATAGAAAAGTGACAAAAAATAGTCTCGTCAATGTCCCCTAGCCAAAAAATAAACTTAATAATCAATGTATAGAACCAAATTTCGATTCAATTTAACATCAACTGTTTTCGTAAAGACTTTGTATTATTGTGCTATTCGCTGTCAGTGTCACTCTCCAAAATGCGACGGCGTTTCTTAGGAACGCTCTCCATTTGCTGCGCTGACCCTGCTTGGTACACATTCATTGTTCCTATCTGTATGTGTTGTGTACAGTTGGGATATGGCTGAGCCAAAGCCATAAACTGATTTTGCAGTGATTGTGAAACCAAGCTGCTTGGACCAGGGAGCGCGTAGTTTGATGAACTA
>JAHPZR010011779.1:12500-27500 GCA_019787425.1 Platygyra sinensis
GAACAGACATTTAACACAAATACAGTAAGTTGACTTCCAAAATTGTTGTTTTTAACCATTTGGTTGCCAAGGCTAGAACTTCATGCAAATAAGACAGGTAACCGGTCTTTTCGCCAGAAGTCCAATTCACTCGAAAAAAATCAATTCGCTCGAAGTTTTATTAACACAAATCGAAAAGCGCCAATCGCCGCCAATCCTTCGAATAGAATACTTCATTTACTCCAATAGAAAGATGGCCTTCAGTAAAACTAAGCCGCCGTTTCACATGAGTGCTTTTATAGTTCCCTTAGAAATAAGTGAAGCAAAGGTAGACCTATGTTACTAGTTGTGTTACTTTATTTGGTCGCGCAGACAATTAAACGTAATAATCACGTAACAGGCATGCAACACAATCGACTCGCGAGATGCGCTGTTCCAAAAAGCAGTTTTATCGGCTGACATTGAAGCGAGTAAAAATTGGATTAAAGATCACTAAAGAGAAAGACAAATAAGCAATTTTTCGCTTATCCTTCGGTCTTCAAAATGTAGACATAATCGCATACTGAAGAACTAGGCCGTACAAACGCAACGGCTACGAATTGCGCATGTTCTGAAATAAACTGCAGTTCCCGCTCCCATAAAGAGCAGTAACGTGTACTGTGTTAAAGTCTTTCACTTCGTGTGCGACAAGTAACAAACGATGGATGACCCTGAGTTACCGCTACATCCACCGCCACCGCCGTTAAAGCGACAGAACGCCCTTTGGGGTACAAAGCTACTAGAAGCTTTGAACTCCAAGGGTCGAGGTGACTAATTTTAAGTCACCATTTGGGGGCTCAAAAAGGCCCCCTCCTAACTAACCAAGCAGAGTGAGCAAAGTTTAGCCTGAGGAGAAATAACAGCAGGAACATAGAGATGTCACGGCAAGTGGTCAAGAGTAAACAATGTCCGCTCGAGCGAGCACGATCTTACTCGCGCTGTCTTAATATTTCGCGAACATAAGCGGCAAAAGCCGTCGATTCCAAGGGTTTTTGAAATAAGATGAGCGGCCATCAATGGACTTTGTTTGACTTCGTCGTCATGCGAGCGTAAAAAGTAAATAACGAGCAACATTACAACAAGCTCAGTAATATTTTAATAAGAAACCCGATCGAACGCGATCCAAGAATAACCCCATTTGTTAGTTTTCTTAAATCAGTTGCGTCTGGTGCAACAACTATTTCCAACACATTAGCCAAACTTTGTAAATTAAGATTTAGACACAAACGATTGTTTTGCTCACGTGCCACGATATTTTAGGGAACGCGATTTCAGCTTTCTTTTATACGGATTAAGAACATTTTTTTTTTACTAACCAGTTCTTGTTTTCACTCGATTTTTTTCTGGGATTAGCGGTGAATTTACTGTCGAGAGGTGCGAATAGACTAAACAATAGCGAAAACTATACACAAAAGGTTCATTGTTTCAATGCTCCGCCTTCTTCAAGTTAATGAGGGAGTTCAAAATCCCTACAGGAAAAAGCGCGCGTTTATCTTAGCCAATGAGACTCGCCTCCTTGCGTTTATTTGAATAATAACTGAAAATATGGCAGATCCATGAACTGCAAGTAAATGTCACGAGAACAATAGCCATTCTGCGCGATGATAATTCCCTCTTGCTGCTGTGCGGAATACTGGAAACATGGGGTGTTTATTTCTTGAAAGGTACATATAGGTAAATATTAATTGTCATGAGGAAAAACATTCGTGAGATTGTAACTTCTAATTCCTCAACGGAAATTCGAACGTTTCTGCGATTAATATCTATGCTGATACTGATGGTTATTTAACAATTATCCTGCGAAATCGCGCGGAATATCGTCTGATACTTAGCCGACGAGGCCGTAGGCCGAGTCGGCTAAAATCAGACGATATTCCGCAAGATTGAGCAGGATAATTGTTTTATTATTGAACAAATTGATAACAAAATTGATTTCCAAGCTCGTAACACTTTTAAACCTCTCTGTCAACATGTTTTCACTTCACTTTTTCTTCCCACGTACGAAGCTACGTATATCGCCGGATATCCGTCACCTACGGATGACAGATATCGAGAGCATCATGACCATATTTGGATAGTGTTACAATTTGTTGAATAATAAAAGTTATTATTGTTTGCGTAGTGCATAATTTATCTCCTGACAACGTTCCTCTTTGTCGTCCCACATTATATATTGAACAAGAACAAAATAAAAAAAATCCTAAAGACTATTCAGCCTTTTATTTTCAGTTTAAAGGATTAACAAGTAATTAATATTTTTCATCATTCAACTTTCATACATTGTAGGAATTCAGATTTTATGATCGGCTGATTTGTACCACATTTGTACCACGTGACACTGGGTTGTGCCGAAACAACCTCCTTGACATTATTATCGTAGTGTAATAGCCATCGTGTTTTAACCCACAACAGCCATATATAACACCATGGCTCTGGCTGACTCAAACTTGACGAGAATTTTTGCTGTATCATTACCAGAAATCCGAGTCTTATTGCGTCACGAAAACCGCACGTCAATCAAATGGAACTTAAAAAATGGCGTCCCGATGCTATAAAGAAATGTATGGGATCTGAAACAAAATCTCAATTTTCGCTAGCTTAAATAAATTAATTTCGATGTGCCGACTTTTCGCTGATAAATAATATGCAACTGCTCTACAAAGCGAAGGTTTTTGTACTGTTTCGCTCATTCTTCGGGCCGCCAAATAGCATCAAAATAACAAGGATTTATGGTTGTACTTGCTTACTAGTTTCATCAAAATACCTCCACTTACCTTGACTTCAAAGCTCTGTGCTGCCCATGTGTTTCAAGCTTCCATCGGTGCCGACCCCTCAAAATTTTCCTCAAATTACGGTCGTTTTAAGCAAGTAACATAAATCCTTTCATGATAAAACAGAAGGCCGCCCAGCAACACCAAGAAAGTGCTTCATCACGAATGGTTATAGCCTTCTCTGAGGGTACGAATGTCCTGCAGGATGCGAAGAAACGCGAAGAACAACCACTTTCCATCGCGCAAAAAACCACCATATTTACTTCAGCTTAGCCTCCTGGCAGTTTTACATGTTCTACCGCTGTCTAAGTATCTACAGGCTCAAAAATGCGAAAAATCGCGCGAAATTACGAATGGTAATATATGGGAAGACTTAATTCCGGCACTGAGAATGTCTCATGTTTTGCTCGATTTCAAAAAGAAAGCCCTTGATTTTAAGCTTCAAGTCACTGATTCCCCGTTGTCTTGTATACATCAGCAGCACAGTAGACAAGCTGAAATTGCTCTGTCAATATACATCCCATATCCAATTCTAAAGAAATGGCATGAGCTTGTTGGAATCCAAGACGAGAGAGGAAATGAGTTGAACTACATTGACCTTCTTAATTTTTGGATTCCTGGTCAATGGTTCAAAATAAGCAAGGACAACGGATCAAGAATCCAAGGAAGATCTTTTCTTTTTCCTATTCTCGGCATACAATATATCAACAGTGCTTAACCTGTGAAGCACATCGTAAGAAACACGCTTCCTTTCGGACAGAGCGATAAGCGCCGCCATATCAGATTTTATTGTTCTAGTGTGTAACATGATATACCGCTGACAATTTTTAGCGGGCTCGAAATGTCCGCGATTTCTGGTAATGATTCAATTTGAATAATAAAAATGTTAACTCACTTATTGCTCATGAGTTAAAGGCAATTACTCATTCACCAACAATCAACTCGAAATTTTCAATGCCGCTCTAGGCCGCCGAGTGCGGTATTGAAATTCCCGTTCATTGCTAATGAACTCGTGCAGATAAATCACAATAATTCACTCGCTGAGTGCGTAAACCTTCAAATAAATATATTTTTTAATCGAAAGAATAGCTGAACTTTGTTTAAAACTACTGATCCATCACCGTCTAGCTAAAACAAATCTTGCGTTCTTCGGATTAAATATTCGCTATTGTTTGGAGAAGAACGGAAATACCAGGCAATGTCTCTGACAAAGATACTACCATCTAATGACATTTTGGAACCTTGAAATTCATGTTAATGGATGTTGAAACCTCATCGGAGTTTATTTTAAGGAAAGTTATAGTTATAGGTTTAGGTTGTTAGCAAAGGGTTTGTTAACTACGAAAAATATGTTTCTTGTATGTCTTTCATTAAGCCCGTAAAACACTTGTAAGACTGTTGTTTTTCCAGTCGAAGCTAATTATTGCTCTTTTTCTGCTGATTTGAATTTTTTTCAAATTATTTTCAATATTCCTAAAATTTGATGCGTATGGCATTTCTGTGAAGTTTCGAATTATCTGGTGCCTGGCTTTGGAGACAGCCTGTAAGTATTTATGCCTGCCGCGATATAACAAAAATAACCTCTTGCAGAAATATGTTAACAGCATCGAGCATTTGGCTAGTCCTGTTTTGCTAGACCTACATATTGCCATTTTTCTGCGGATTTTAAGACTTGTTGTGAATATTTCTAGGTTATATATGACATTTGTGTGAAGTTTCCAAATTATTTGGTGCCTGGCTTTGGAGTCACTGAGCCTGTAGTTATTCATGTCTGTGTGATAAAACGAAAATAGCTTAGTAAGTACTTCATATATCCCTTATTATAGTGTATTTAGAACATAGTGTATTCTAGTGTATTTATCCCTTTTTATAGTGTATTAACAATTATTCTTTGAAATCGAGGTAAATATTCTGCCACTATTCACAGAGATTGAGAAGAATAATTGTTTTAGTATATACACAGGAAGTGATCTCAACAACATTTCAGAAGGAAACCATTAAAAATCGATTTAATTGGCCTCACACTTCATGCTCGGAAAACGTGCAAGCTGTACAAGCATGCACGAATTCGCGAAACTATTTACAGAATCTTGGAACATGGAAACTCTATAGTTAATCTTCGAAAAAACCTCGTGCCAGTCTAGAATAATGGTCCTTAAACACCGTTCAAATCAGTGTGAATCAAAAGTATGCTTTATTCAAAAGTATGCTCTATTTTTGTTTGGCTTACGCATTATTCACTCGGTAGGGGGTGAATAATGCTCATTAGCCAGAGATAGCGAACCAATCAGATTGCTTAAAACACCAAGATCACTGAGTGTGTATATACTAATTAACAATCATCCTGCGAAATCGCGCGGAATATCGTCTGATACTTAGCCGACGAGGCCGTAGGCCTCGTCGGCTAAAATCAGACGATATTCCGCGAGATTGAGCAGCATAATTGTTTTATTGTTGAACAAATTGATAACAAAATTGGTTTCCAACCTCGTAACATTTTTAAACCTTTCTGTCGACATTTTCTCGCTTCGCTTTTTCTTCCCACGTACGAAGCTACGTATATCGCCAGATATCTGTTACCTACGGATGACAGATATCGAGAGCATCATGACCATATTTGGATAGTGTTACAATTTGTTGAATAATAAGAAGTATTATAAGGGATATGTGAAGTACTTAGGAATAGCTTCTTGCAGAAATATTATTAGCATCGAATATTTGACCAGTCCTGTTTTTTTAGAGACGGGAAAAGTTTTGTACGGTTTAGTTAAAAACATGTTATTGCATTGTATTGTATTTACTAATTTCAACACACAAAATTATATTTCTTTTGTAAATCCCAGCCTCGAGTTTATTCTTAAGATATTACTAAAAAGCCCCAAATTTCAGCCTCGATACTTTCATAAAATATATTGTTATTACAATTGGGACGAGTTAAACACAAAAAAAAACGCGTTTTAAATACAAATATATAGCATGCTGTCTGCAGTTTAAAAGAAAAGACAGAAAGCGATAGGAGCGTTTCCTGTTTGTTTATGTTTTCAAAACAACTAATCTTAAGACTACGTTCATTCTACTTTTGCTTTTTCCCATTTCCCTTTTTGAAATAGTATGTTCCTGCAACTTTAAAAATTTCCAAAAATAACGGATGTGAGATAATGCATTTTTAACGTATAACTTTATTTCCATTTCGTCACAGTTTTCTTTTTTGGAATACAGTATTTAACACAATGACAACGAGAGTTACTTAGTACTTCATAATGTTGAGTCTAGGGCATCTCAGAGTGCGTCATTAAAGATTGATTGACGAAGCTAACTCCTGTTACGACCAAATTAATGATGTCGGTTACCAAATTCAAACAGAATTAAAGACAAAACGCTGCAGGTCCCGCAATGTTATGTTTCATGAACGAAAAGTCATTAGAAACTTGCATAAGAAGTGGAGGTTTATGGCGCAAGGAGTTAGGAAAGAAATATTAGGAACAAACACAATCATGACGCCCGTATTGAGTTAAGAGACAACGGTTGTCGAAAATCTTTTTGTCGTTGGATTCTTGAAGAAGTTAGGAGTAATAATTGCGACAACGCGGAATTATTCGTACGTATGCAAATTAGAAGCAGTTATTTTTCCCTCTGGTCGCTGAGTTTTCGTATCGTCAACGGTAGGTAAGTGGCCATTGTAGCGGCAAGCAACATTGCAGCATTTAGTCGTATGAAGTTGAAATGCAAGAGCTTCAAGAGATCTCTTGCAAACCATCGTGGCGACGCCAGCGGGAACGCTACGAAACTATGTAGCTTGACTTTCTTTAATTTTTGTGATAGCATAGAAATATATAACACTATTATTCTTCTAGCCGAAGGTAAATATGACTATTTTTTTTTGCCAATTTTAGGACTTTTTGTAAATAGTTTTTTTACATTATATAGCTTATGACATTTCTGTGAAGTCTTGAAGTTATTTGGTGCCTGGCTTTGAAGCCACTGAGCCTGCAAGTATTGAATCCTGTTTGATTTAACGAAGAAATTTCTTGTAGAAATGTTATTAGCATCGAACATTTGAATAGTCCTGTTTTTTGACCGAGGGAAAAATTATTTACGGTTTAGTTAAAAACTGATTATATTGTATTTACACACAAAATTATGAAGGAATGAAAGATGCAAATGCAACCATTGCATAACACTACTGGAAAAATGACCTGAAGAAAATCCGGCTTTGAACGAGATTCAGATCTATGACCTCTGGGTTAGCGGTGCAATGCCCTACCAGCTTAGCCATCAAAGCCACATGAGAGCGGTCGTGTATGGGTTCGGCCCTTTATATTCACTGGACGTAATAATCACCTTAACTATATGAATTCCATGGTAATAGAAGGAAGTCAAACAGTAGCAATTAAATAATGAAAGTATAAAAGATGCGATTGTGGCCATAACACTACACTAAGCTTCATTATGTTATTGTTTCTATTGGACATTTCTGTACCACGGAAAACAAACTTATATTCTTGCAAAAATGGCAGCCTCCGGTTTATTCTTAATATATTCCTTAAAAGTTTTTTTTTTTTATTTTTTTTTTTAAATTTTATTTTACAATGAGAGGCACTTACACTACCAACGATACTACACTCTACTTACAATATAACACTCTACTTACAGTACTTATTTACAATGTGAGGTGCTTACTCTGCTAGCAATGCAGTACTCTACTACATATACACATACTTTTACGTACCCACTATATACAGGGGTGGGGCGGGGGGTTGGGGGGTGTAAAGTAAATTTCTATGACACGAACTTCTAACTCAAAAAAGACACAAAAAAAATTGAATTAAAATATTTTCTCCGCTGATTCATTGAAAAATTAGCTTTATATATGTTGCATATCGAACCGGGGAAATCAGAAGGGAATGCCTGGTAGGAAGGAAAGAGCAAAAAGAGAGAGAGACCCTAAACTAGTAAAAGTTACTAAAGAAAAAAATGGTTCAATTTCTTTCTTGTATTGTACAATTCCTTAAAAGTTATAAATTTCAGCCTCAATATTCTCGTAAAAGATATTGTTATAAAGAAGAAAGAGTATAGCATGCTGTCTGCAGTTTTAAAAGAAAATTAAAGTCGGAAAGATGTTATTTCGAAGTAATAAAAGTGTTTCCTATTTGTTCATGTACATGTTGCCATAACAACTAAGTTTTTACCGTTTTGATAAACTTTTTGAAGTTTTTCTGCGGTAGATATTAAGACTACGCTCATTCTACTTTTCGTTTTTCACCTTTTCCATTTCCCTTTTTGGGGTCTTATTCTCTGCATACAGACCCCTAAATCAGAGGCAAATCTTGTTTGTCAGTCAATGTGTCACTTTGAGGACGAGATGACACGTGACAGAACTCTGAGAGTATAAATAATTTGGGTACTAGTTGTTTTCAAGTTGTTTCGTCGGCCATTGCTTTCGGCGTGTGGTAGTCACAGTGTATTAGCAGCCGTTTTCCCTGTGTTGGGAGAATTTTGAAGAACTATCCGTCGCAGTTAGTAGTGTTTGTTCAAGGTAAGGTATGTTCTATTTCAAAATTGCTCTGTCGTACGGTTTATGATTGGCTTTCTTTCATTTCGAATCGAAAATTTACTGCACTGCATTGCCTTGTTTGTTGTTTGTTATTTCATTCAGGTGTTGCTGAGAGGAGTTTCCTAGGCGAGGAAAGGTAACATACATCCAGACTCGCCTTGTGTTTAGTGCGGGTTACACTGAAGCTAGACGCTTTCGCAATCCCACATTCATTGGCTTTAAATCCGGTGCGGGTTGCACCACATATCTCTCAAGTAAGCTTTCTCAGGAGTCACGAGTAATCTCACAAAAGCACGTATCTATCGGATTGGACTATAAGTGTGGTCTACACCTTAAACTGAAAGAGTTATAGTCGCTCAAAAATGCTCGCACTGAATACGAGTCTTGCACTACTGTTGTCTGTGTTATTACACGCTAGCGTAAGAACAATTACAATCGAACAATACCGGTCAAGGATCGGCTGTGACAATTTTGTCAAAGCCAAGGATGCCTCTTAACGTGTGCGAGACCGATCTTGGGATATGACGTTTTACTTAAAAGCTTTTTATTTACTTGCCAACATTAAAAGACGTTGTTGGATATTACAAGTTATGGAATGAGGTGATGGTTTAGTTTATGCAAATAATATGCTACAATGTTTACATCCCATTGCAAATGATGAGGAGGAAAATCCAGGTCCTATAATAATTCATATCATTGATCCAACATCTACTGACTCTAGTTTTTTTTTTCAGTTAAGTGCTGCTGGCTGCCTGGAATTTTTGACTTAAAGGTTATTTCTGGCACTCGCAGCTAGCACCACTCTCATCTGTTGTATATTTAACAATTAAACTACAAGCCCGAGTTTTCTACGAGCAGATAGTTAACGAGGCGCACCTGAGTTTACTATGGCTCGTAGAAAACGAAGGCGAGTAGTCTAATTGCTTTAGTATAAATTTACTGTAGTCTCATTGCATAAAAAGAAAAAAAAATGCAAGTAACGCGTAGAAAAGAACTGTTTTATTATAATAATCAGGTTCAAACGTGATGCACGATGTGTACTGATGCGTAACTGTTTTCTATCAGCAGATAGAAAACGATAATATGGCCAATCAAATTCATGGATTCGCAATAGACTACGGTAAATTTATAGTGAATAGATTTTATTTTTTTCTCTTGTAATAATTATGGGGTGAAATAAAGTATTCTTGTCCTTATTTTGATGGAAATAAGTATACTCCCTTTTTTAAAGATTATTCTTACATAAAATATCCATAGTCGTGATCTAATTCCCAGAGTAAAACATAAATATTCAAAAAAAAAAGAGAGATATAGCAATTGTCTAAATTTATAAACACAAAATGACAGAACGCACCCATATTCCAAACATGAGGTTAAAATATGAAAGAAACTTAAAATAGGCTTTTTTCCATTAAATTTTATGAGACAAAGCCAAGAAAGTGCAGAATATCAAATATTTCAAAGCCTTGGATTTCTGGGTGCATAGTAATTGCCAGATAAAATATCCGGCTTCTGCCTGTAGTCAGGAAGCTACTGCTGCTGTAAAATGGTAATTCCTTTTTTGGGCTCCACCGAGTTTTAAAGTTTTTAAAAAGGCATTTGTATTAAAGCTTAATTTCATAAAAAAAAAAGCCCAAGGAGAGAAAGATGAAAACATATTTATTATTGCCTTATTATAGACAAAATACAACAAATACAATATGGTAGAGTTAGAAGGCCTGCTAGTTATGCAGCACTTTCGAGTGGTATACTTTAGGTAATTGTTTGTTTACCAAGAAAATATTACGGACAACTGAGATACTCCACAGTTATACCATGAGAAAGGGTTACATAACTATTTTATACCATGCCATAGAAAATACAGTAGCCAGATGGGAAGGTTGGGTGTGACGCAGTTAAATTGCACTGATGAATGGGAAGGTTTGATGGAATACTGACAAATATACAACATATTTCCTGCATTTTGATTAGCTGTTTTTTTTTTCTATGGCATGGTATAAATAGCCCTAATGCGTGGTGACATCAGCCTGGCAAAAATAACCACCAAGCCTCGCTTTGATAATGCAAATTGTAAATTTTATCGTGAGCCAATCCCCACAGCAGTCAAGATGAAAAGAATACCCACGTGAAAACACCACGAGGGCACTAAAGTTTGAGCAAATGTCGCACAAACGAGGCTTGGTGGTGAATTTTGAACATGTGACGTAATCGCGAAAAAGACCTATTATAACCTACCCATTAATTTTTGATTGATTTTATTGGCTATTTTACGTCACGTAGTACAAATCTCCGGACAGTTATCACGCAGTAACCCCCGCCCGAGTCGATATTTGTCCTGCGATTGTTTCCGTCGAAGAGAAACATAGTCAGCACAAGAATATCAACTTTTCTTTTCTCTTTATAATATGGAAGGAAACCAAACTAGTGTTATCGAGTCTAGCGATGGTGACATTAAAAAGCTGATGGCAAGTGCTATTCCGGAAAGTACATAAAAGTCACCAAAATACGTTGTCAATGGCTTTGAAGGTGGAGAAAGTCACGTGTAGACTTTTAATACTTAGTCCTACGTAAATTTAAACCGAATCATTTAACAAAATAAAGATTTAATACAATGTGATAACTAACTATGAAATAAACCAACCGTTCACGGCCGACTTTAGCGTGGAGGGAGGAGAGAAAAATTCCAGTCGCACTTGAAATCATGGAGCCGGCAGAATTGTCAACCATGTTGAAACCTTTTTAACGCAGAAGCCAGAAAATTCAAAGGAAGGAAAACCATGCAGTCGCAACACTGTGAAGCTAATTCGTTCCGGGCTAAGATATTTTTTTCTGGTTCCCTTGAAAGAAAGCCGTTTTCCTTTTTTCGGGGTTAGTATTCAAGCCGGCAAACGAAGCTCTAGGTCCATCACTGAAAGATCTTGCGCGACAGGGATTGATTTTTTTCAGAAAGCACAAGCGTCCAATTTCCAGCGAATACCTTGAAGTCCTCTATGCACCAAATCAGCTTGGTCTAAATGCTCCAGAAAGTTTTGCAAATTCGGCATGGTTTAACACCATTCTCTACTTCGGAAAGAGAGGCCGTGAAAACCAACGCGAGATGAAACCCGGTGACCTTTAGCTCAAAACAACAACAACCGGCTGAAGTACTTCATCTTAAGCGAGAGAGCGACGAAAAATCAGTCCATCTTCAAGTGCTACAGATTTTACAAATTCTGTGTTTCACAGATGTAAATTCTGAGACTGAAATACATTTCTTTCTAGTCCTCAAAATTTCACATTCGCCCTAGAAGCTTCGCTTCTCGGCCAAATGTTCATTTTTCGGACAATCTCTCAGCCGCGGACATTATCAGCCGACATACCAGCCGCCTGAAGGGGTTTATTTACTAATTATAATCCATCAAATATGTCACCTGCACACGATTGTTCTTAACACGTCGAATGACCCAATATTCCCCAGCTAAAACTGGGGAATATCAGAGATTATTATACCTCCCAATTAGCGATGATTAAGAGTGGGAAAATCATCAACAAATGTATGAACAATGCACAGTGTGCGTCTTGCCCAGCTGCTTCGCGGCATGTTTTTTACCCAAACCTTATGGCCTACTCTACTTTTTGAATGGAGCCCACCATTCAAAAAACAACTGACGATGCCACAGTGCACAGTTATGAATTTAAACGTTCTGAATCATCATAGCAGCAAAACCTCTTGACACAACATGTACAAGTTCACTTGACATGTGTAAATAGCGCCAAGTTCAGAGAGCTAATCTAGCACAGGACATTATGCACAAAATGAGGGCTAAATCGAAAGATGACGTGTTATGTCCCATTCGGACTAAAAGCTAACTAAATAATTGTCAGAGAATAAAGTGAGTATTAAGTGATCAAAATTCTACCATACATTTCCCTCTTAAAAATTGTAAGGCCTTGTTTACCTTCTCACTTGTAGCAATTGAACTCCCAGATACTAGCATTTGGAAACAGAATTCCAACCGAATGTAATAATAGCATAAATAAAAGCATAAGACCTCAAGTACGCATTGCAGAGTTATTTTTTGAAATAGTTATGTTCCTGCAACTTTATAAAATATGTGAGCTGATGCATTTTTAAAGTATAGCTTTATTTTCATTTCGCCACATGATATTTTTTTTTGAGAATGTACAGTATTTAACACATTAAAAACAAGAGTTACTTCATAATGTTGCGCCTAGGGCATCTTTGAGTGCGTCATTAAAGATTGATTGACGACGCTAGCTTCTGTTACGAGCAAATTTAATATGTCGGTTGCAAAATTCAAAGAAAATTAAAGACAAACCTCCTCATCCCTCGCAATTAGCAATTTAATTAAAAAGGTCTTTAGAAATTTAAATAAGAAAGGGGAAGAGTGGCGCTAGGAGACAGGAAAGAATTGAAATGTTAATAAGAAACAATTATTGTGCGGGTATTACGTTTTGAGACAACGGGTTGTCGAAGATCTTTTTGTTATTGATACTTAAAGAAGTTAGCGGAAATACTTGTAACTAAGCGAACTAGAAGAAGTCAGTTTTCCCCTCTGGTCGCTGAGTTTTCGTATCATCAACGGTGGGTAAGTTATTGCATGTTCAAGCACCAACGTAGGATTGAATCGTAGGAGGTCGTAATGAGGGAGCTTCAAGGGAGCTTATGCAAACCACGATGGCGACGACAGCGATAACGTTTCCAAACAAAAGCCTTAGTGAGGAGTACAGTGGCTATGCAGTGGTTATGAGTCTTGCTATGGTTTATTAGCCGTCTTCTGAGATAGAACAGCGTGAAATAAGCAAGTTATGCGTATTCTCGAGAATGTGAATCGCAATGGCTGAATTTTCGTATCTTCCTTTGAAATTTAACGCCGTCCTTGCATATTTACCCTGAGCAAGTTTTTAAACCAATAGATGTTAGTGCTGAACAGGTCTACACAGCTGTAGACCAATGTAAATTGAAACCCATTATTTCCGAGTATTTTTGGCGCTGGCGTCGTCATAGCCTGGGGCGGATCGAGCCCCCTCAATTAAAACAGCCAACTTCAAAAACTTGTAAAAATATTAAGGCCGACACAGCCATTCTTAAGATTCTTAAAAGCTAATAATTAAGTTACTAATATTTTCTTTAAACAAAAACGAGATATTAAAAAAAAAAAACCTGACTTTGCCTCAGAATGGTAGAAATCGAGTTTCCGAGAATTTTAAAATTTCCCGGAAGAATATACCATCGAACCCCCTCTTCTAAAAACCTGGATACCTGCCAAATTGCTAGAGCTTCCTCAAGGAAAGAAGACCGTAACATCCAAGGAATCACACTTGGTAATATTTAGATCTGTTTAGCTGTTAAGTTCTACTGAAAAGGAAATGAATAATTTCAGCATTTCTTCTACCGAACAAGTCTTTTATTAATGAAGCCATCGACCCATACCAACCTGAAGCGCTTAAAGAAAGTAGCTACGACTGCAACCTTAACCTGTGCCCTCAAGTCATTTTTAGAAAAGATCTATTAAGCAGCCTTAACAAGAGAAACCAACTGACAAGTTCATGTCGCTACAGAAAAAGGTTTACTCTAAAGTTCTTTCAAATAACTTAACCTGTGTCTTATGAAACGGCGAGCGCTAACTACTGGCACACGCATACATTTGTAATTACTATTTTTTTTTTGCACATGTTGTATTTATATCGCCAGCATTGTCAGTTAACGGTCATTCGCTAATGTTGTCTGATAAGTGTGGCCGTTTTTGGCCATACGAAGCATAGCTGTAGCAATAAAGCAATGAGTAATATCTATAGCCTGGATCTCTATCAACAAAGTAATAATTACAAATATATATGTAATGTTAACTTTATTTGAAAAATAACAAATAGCGCAACAGCTCATCAAATTGATCGCGCTTTGAACATTGTCCACCTGTACTTTGAAATGAGTTTTGTGACAGTTTTGCGCTCCATGTTAACACACGAAAGGCAGACATCTCCTCCTATCTACACCCTTGGTATTAAGCATTTCCAAATTAAAAAAGGTAGGTAAAATCCATGTTACTGAAATTTGAAATTTAGATACATCGTAAATGCGCTTCAGCTATCGTTCTTGCTAAAATCCAGATTCTTTTGTCGCTTGTAATGTCATAGAACCTCATTTAACACTGAAATGATTTTCCAATTTCTGGTCACACACTCTTTTATATATACCAGAATGTATTTTATAAGACACACAATACAATGCAAAGCTGATCCTACGTGAAGTTGAGACGTTTCGAGACAGCAAACTTGGAAAGAACCGATTGCTACAGTTAACACCTGTTTCGCTCTTCTTCGTCCGTTAGTACTGTGTAGCGAAGATACGTAACAGGATACTAAAGCCAACGCACATAAATTGCAAATAAGTGACCAGATAAGTATATCAAATTCAGTACTAAAATTTGCGATTTTCTAAGAATATTTTAGGAATAAACCCGAGGTTGAGATCTTAAGAAATAATTTTGTGTCTGTAAATGTGTAAATACAATACAATTTTATAGTAAGAATTAAATGTAAACATGATGACAGATGCGAATTCAGCCGAACACTACTGGATACAATTTTATGTTTTAAAATAATTTGTATTTAAAAATCTTGTTTTCGCTTAACTTCAAAATTAGGCATAAAGCA
>JAHPZR010011781.1:0-5000 GCA_019787425.1 Platygyra sinensis
GGGAGGGGGACGAGGGGGGCTGCATCATCATCATCATCATCATCATCATCATCATCATCATCATCATCATCATCATCATCATCATCATCATCATCATCATCATCATCATCATCATCATCATCATCATCATCATCATCATCATCATCATCATTATTATTATTATTATTATTATTATTATTAAAAAAATATCCACCAGCCAAAACATTCTCGCCCCACGAGAACAAATCTCAAAGATTATCTCGACAGAAAAAAAAAACATTCTTGACCGGTAAAAAAAAAATTCTCGACCGCCCAAAAAATTCTCGACCCACGAGAGCAAATCTCCAAAGATCAATATCAATTCTCAAGGGTGGATTTGCCCATCGCTTGATGGAATGAAATCTGGGCTTGTTACCCTAAAAACTGGATCTTAAAAATAATCTCGAACACTTTTTTGACAGCGAATAAGTTTTACCAAGCGCGAATAAAGTTTTAGCTGCTTTAGCGACAGCGAATTAATTTTTGGCGACAGTGATTTCTTTAGCGATAGCAAATTAAGTTAAGCGACAACAAATAGAATTTAGCGACAGCGAATTAAGTTAAGTGACAGCGAATAAAATCTAGCGAATGCGAAATAATTTTGGCGACAGCGAATAAAATTTAGCGAATGCGAATTAGTTTTTAGCGACAGCGAATGAAATTTAGCGACAGCGAATGAAATTTAGCGACAGCGAATGAAATTTAGCGACAGCGAATGAAATTTAGCGGCAGCGAATTAAATTTAGCGAATGCGAATGGAATTTAGCGACAGCGAATGGAATTTAGCGACAGCGAATGAAATTTAGCGACAGCGAATGAAATTTAGCGACAGCGAATGAAATTTAGCGACAGCGAATGAAATTTAGCGACAGCAAATGAAATTTAGCGACAGCGAATGGAATTTAGCGACAGCGAATTGAAGTTTAGCGACAGCGAATTGAAGTTTAGCGACAGCGAATTGAAGTTTAGCGACAGCGAATTAAGTTTAGCGACATCGAATTAAGTTTAGCGAATATTGAAACAAATGGACGACCATATACCACTGTCCCTCCCCTTGGGAGCATAATTTGAAAGGACTCCCAAATTGTAACGTAATTTCCTGCATAATTTTTAATAACAGTTTGACAATAATATATACAGTAAGCAAAAATAGCTACCTGTTTTCTGCACACAGCGAGGTTCAGCTTTACGCCTTGTAAGTCATAGAATGACAATTTCAACGAACATACACTTACTTCAGCTTGTGTTTACTCTGCAAGGCTATATACCCAGTCATGCGGTCTGGAACTTTCATTTTCAAGATGGCGGTGATGTCACAAATCCCGCGGTTCTTTCCCTGTGTATCTTGCCTCAGAAGTGCAAAAGCGGTCCAATGCCCCTGTCCCGGGGCCATAAATTGGCAACAAAAGACAGCAAATCCCATGCTATTCCCCCATGTCCCCAGGGTCAACCCCCTGGTATGGCCGCATATATGTGCATATATCTCAGTTGCTCTAGACATAGTTAACGGAGGGAAACGGTTAGGAAACCTGGCTAAGTTCTTTGTTGCATGGCCAAGTAACCTCTTCACTTATTAACTAACATGCTCTAGACTACCTAGCATTTCATGTTGTAATGAACTGAAATTTCCTCCAAAAACAAGTCTCACCTCTTTCTTTCTCAGAAGACCAATTCTGGAAAGACCAATAAATTATTACATTTTTTAAAATATTTTTCAAAAGGCCATTTACCAGCCCATTTTATCTTAACTTTTCATTTCTTTTCTTTGTTCTGTTTTTCTTTGGAGGAGAGACTTAGAGGAGACCAGAGGGGAGGCAAGAAGGGATTTGTGTGGTAGCAATGGACTTATTATTGAAAGGAATTTTGCATTTCAAACATGATTCTCTTTCAGTTTGCTGAGACTAATCCACAAGCAGTTTATCTTAGCAACCCATAACCAATCACAATGCTATTTCTTGTCATGTATGCATCTGCTCTCATTGTCATGCAAATTGGTTACCCTGACCACTTCCTTAATTAAAACATTTTGGTATGCTATGTTTAGCTGTTTGACCCACAGCAAGGACACTGAAACTGTGAAAACTTGTCATTCTCTTGTGCAATTTTTAGTGACTATAAAACGAAGGCTCTTCGTATTGATGAAAGTGTTAACAACAATTTTTGAAAAGTGTTTGGTTTTCTGCACACCTATTTGTCTTGCAATCAGCACACAATCATGTAGGTTTTCAATTACAGGTATCCAATTACAAACATTTGCAACTAGATAACTACACCATTTGAAAATAAAAAGTACATGCTTTGATGGTGTTTTGAGCAGTTTTTAAAACCTATAGAAAGCAATGATGACTTTTTTTGCACAAGAGAAGTTGTCGAAACAGGAATCAGATCTTTGAAAGAAAACAATTTGGGGCTGTAAAAATACACATATTAAGGACGGTGCCTATTAATTCAAAGGTATTTTTGCGCGGTTCACTGAATATGCGGGAAAAGCAAATCGTAACGAGTGCTATTGAAATCCGAAAAGAAAATTGGAGGTTACCACGCATTTTTTGAAGATAATTAATCGGCAATATTTGAAAAAAGCTTTAAAATACAAAGCAATGTATGGCGTTTTTTTCCTAATTGAAGCTTAATTATCTCTGAAAAATGCGTGGTTACCCCCAATTTTCTTTTTGGATACCAAGAGCACTTGCTAAGTTCTACTTTCTCCGCATAGTTTTGAACCGCCCAAAAATATCCCTGTATTATAAGCACCACCCATAGGAAATCCGAGTATGTCGAGATGCGCAGACTGTATGCGCAATAACAATAGTAGGCACCGTCCTTAATTAAAAGAAAACTAAGGTGTTAGTTTTTGAGATTTAAAGGGGGTCTTTAAGGCCTTTAAGTTTTTAAGATTTGGAGAGGGTCTTGGGTTTTAGTTAATGAGATTCAGAGGGGGTCTAATAGGTCTTAGTTTTTGAGACTTGGAGGGGCTCTTAGATCTTAGTGTTTGAGATTCAGAGGGGGTCTTAGGCCTTAGGTTTTGAGATTCAGAGAGGATCTCAGGTCTTGGAGATTAACAGAAGATCTTAGGTCTTAGTTTTTGAGATTCAGAGGGGGTCTTAGGTCTTCATTTTTGAGATTCTGAAGGGGTCTTAGGTCTTAGGTTTTGAGATTCAGAGGGGGTCTTAGGTCTTAGTTTTTGAGATTCAGAAGGGGTGTTGGGTCTTTAAGTTTTTGAGATTCAGAGGGGGTCTTAGGTCTTAGGGTTTGAGATTCAAAGGTAGTCATAGATATTAGATCTTTGATCTTTGAGACATCCAATCCTGCACATTATATGAAGAGCCTCAATCTGCAATCATCGAAAATGAGCACAGAAAATTGAGAGTTCGTGGCTCATGAGTCCTTACTGAACAAAAGTTCCAAAATTACTAAGCTTTTACTGAGTTTGAATAATAATTTGAAAGACTGTAAGAAAAAAGGAAAAATTTCCATATAACCCATACATTTATTATGCATGCAGAATGATTAATAATGTATGTGCTCTTTTGTTTTTTAAGACAACAGCAATTCTTGAATACACAGCTGTTTCAAGAAAGGTTGTCTTACAAATGGGAAAAGCTTGTGCGGCAATGTCAAAAGTTATTATGGGTAATGGTGGTTTTTAGGGTTGCTTGAGTGAACCTTGAGTTGTTTCAGTGTGGTGGAAGAAAACACAAACACGTGTATTCATGCTTTCTTTTAACTTGTTGCCAAATCACCTTAAACCTCAATCAAGCAAAGCCGAGCGCTTACTACCCATAATACCAAACAGCATTGTCGCATATGCTTTTACACTTCTGTAGGACAACCTTTGTCGAAACAGCTGTAATGTTGCAGGTCAATTTGTTCCTTAGGTCAATTTGTTTTCAACTTATATTAGGTCAATTTGTTTCAACCTAGGTCGATTTGTTTCAACCTAGGTCGATTTGTTTCAACCTAGGTCAATTCTTTCAACCTAGGTCAATTTGTTTTCTACCTAGGTCAATTTGTTTTCAACCTAGGTCAATGTGTTTTCAACTTAGGCCAATTTGTTTCAACCTAGGTCAATTTCTGTCAACCTAGGTCAATTTGTTTTCTACCTAGGTCGATTTGTTTCAACCTAGGTCGATTTGTTTCTACCTATAATCTTGGACAAATAAATGGAACACCTGGGCTACCCCTCCACCCCCCCCCCCCCCCCCCCATTTCAATGATGCCAAAATGGCGCGCTTTGCTCTTTGCGCAACTTCATCATTGCTTTGGGGGGGATGGGGGATAATTGTTCCATTTGATACCGTCCAAGATTGTAGATCAATTTGTTTCAACCTAGGTCAATTTGTTTCTACTTAGGTCAATTTGCTTTCTACCTAGGTCAATTTGTTTTCAACCTAGGTCCATTTGTTTCTACCTAGGTCGATTTGTTTTCTACCTAGGTCAATTTGTTTCTACCTAGGTCAATTTGTTTCAACCTAGGTCAATTTTCTACCTAGGTCAATTTGTTTTCTACCTAGGTCAATTTCTTTCTACCTAGGTCAATTTGTTTTCAACCTAGGTCAATTTGGTAAGCATTAAGATAAAAGGAATAGGGGCTGGGATGTTGGGAGAGTAGGGAGGAATAGTAGATGAGGTAAGTAGAGTGGAGATGAAGAGAAGAAGGAGGATGAAGAGAGGAGATGAAGAAAAGGAGGAGGATGAAGAGAAGATCAAAGGTGCTCAAAATATTTTTTGTTTACCGCAAAAAAACAAAACAAAATTGACCTAGGTTGGAACAAATTGACGTAAGGTTTGATTTGGCATACAACATATACAATATTACTACTTTCTTAGTACTATGCGAATAAAAGAGGATCTCATTCCACCCTGTCTTTTTGCCCCTCCTCTTCTTTCCATTGCTGCATTCTTCTCTCTTTTTCCCCTCCATATTACCCAGGTCCTTATGCTTTTTCCTTTTCTTCCTGTTCCCCTGCAGGTCCCAAACT
>JAHPZR010011781.1:10000-25000 GCA_019787425.1 Platygyra sinensis
GGTAACGAAGAACCATTCGCTGCGAAAGCAAAGTACTTCAGAGACATTTTTTGTCTCTCGGAAACAGAATTTGCTCGGAAACAATGTTTTCTCGTTGTCGGGGGCCTTTATGCATCGTTTCTACTTTATTTTCACTAATGAGAGTTCATATTTTGTATTCACGTTAATGCATGTACATCTGTTTGTTACAATCTACTGATACCGACGGATTATTATAATTCCATCAAAAAGACGTACTGAGTTCCACAGGAATATATAGCAACGGCGATGTATAATAAATATTGGAAAAATACTTCTTTTACAAGTATACTGGTAAGTGCTTCTACTGGAAAAATGAAATTTTACTGTTACAGACAAACGTCTCTTATGTTAGGGAGAGTGAAGCGCGCGGAGTCACGCGTGTTATCGCAGACTCGAGAAACGTCAGATCTGAGGAAAAGAGCAGACCTCACGTTTCCATAATACAACGTCGTGTTGAGTTTAACATGATCTGTTCTCTCTCGGACGGTGCTTCCAATATTTGATGTCCGCACGGCGAGAACTGACTGATTTCTGATTTCTGTTATCAGGTACCAAAAGGACACATTCCAATCAAACAGTAAATTTCCCTACTAAGTGTTCTTTACCAAATTAAACACGTTTAATGTTATTCAATCTCTTCCTAGTTATATTCTTATCGAAAATTATTTACACACTTTCTCGTATAAAACTACCTATCTAAAACTAATTATGGGAAAACACTACTCTTTCTTTTTAAGTTATAACCCTATTTCTATTTAATGTGAATGAGCAGATTGAGTTTAACTGAAATATATTTTTTTAGTATATACCACACAAGTGAATAGTACTTTTCGCGCGCGCTGATTGGCTAGCTCGGAGGTGATTAGCCAAGTACTATTCACCTCCACTTCGGTGAATTGTTAAATAGCGCAATAATGAGCCGATTTTCTGACGTTGCGCGCCAAATTACCAGCACATCTTGTGCTATTCTTAAAAAAATCTTTTCTAAACATACACCAAATTGTTGATAGTGCACTTCTACTACATCCTTTGTATTTCCGAGTGAAAAAAGGAACATTGCACATCTACTTTATTCTTACATATAATAGTTTTCGTACGCACTTAAAATTTTGCGAAAATTCGAGGCCTGTCTTTCGCGAGTATTAATTTTCATGGTATATGCAGGGAAAAAACCGTACACATGTAGATTTCGCGGTTTTAGCATTCCTTTAATCTTTCAAATCCCGATCCGACGATACCGTCTCACTTCAGTAAACCTGCAAATGGAAAATTTGATGACTGTACTAAAATAAGGTTCTTGAGGACTAAAAAGCTGAATATAATTCCTATGACTACCCTATATTGCCAGGAAGCCTATAGTTCATAAGCCCTCGGCTACTATATAGGCTTGCTTGTCATTACCCCTATAAATGTAAGCATTCAGGACAATGGTGGCAACACGTTCCCCTTAGAAAGAAAAGACCACGTAAAATATCTTGGAGTGCTTATTGATGATAAAATTAACTGGAAACAACACATATCATTTGTCTGCTCCCGAGTTGCAAGGAATTCTGGTATCTTTTTCAAACTGCGGCACTACTTAACCCCTCTACAACTACGACAAATATATTTTAACCTAATAAACCCCTACATCTCGTACGCGATTGTTGCTTGGGGCAGTGCTTTTAAAAGCAACCTAAAAAAACTCCAAGTAAAACAAAACCACATTGCCAGAACTATTTTTTTTGCTACTTTATATGGAAAAGACACCGAAAGTGCTTTGCCACTGCTGAATCTCCTAGACATACTGACCATAGAAAACACTTTTAAATTCCAGGCACTTAAGTTCATACACAACTGGCACATAAAAAAACTACCATCCATTTTTACCAATTCTTTCACTTATGCCAAAGATATTCACTCCTATAACACGAGATATGCCTCTAAAGATAACATACACAAAGTACGAACAAGAACTAACATTGGAAAACAGACTATAGCTTCACTGGCCTCTGAACTTTGGCAAGAATTACCAACTGATCTCAAAAACCTTAGTTCAAACTGTTTTAGTAAACAAGTTAAACAGCATTTACTACGTAAGCAATCTTACCTTTAAAGATCATTTCAAAATAGGATTATCCTTCTTCCCTTTCTGTTTTATAGTCTTATAGCTGCCTGATTGTAGTAGCGCTATGCCTTTTTTTTTTTTTTTTTTTTTTTCTTTTTTTTTTCTATTTCATTCCATTTCGCCTTCGCTATACACTTGTGTGAGTGTAAACACCAGTTTGAGTGTAAGCTACAAAAATTACAACATAGCAAGCCTAGGGCTGAACTCGAAAACCTTAGGGTTCATTTTGGCACTAGGCATTTCCTTCGTAAACTATATATAATCTCAAAATTACTTAACATCTTAACATAAAAAAAGAAAATATGTATAGATCTCTTGTAACCTTACTTTAAAAGGAAATGCAAATAAAATTATTATTATTATTATTATTATTATTATTACCACCTTAAAGGAACACTGTCACGGGAGTTTTGCTGTTTTCAGCTTCATTCGTTGCTGAAATCTTTACCTGGTACCTTTACTCCTTCCCAAAATGCTCAAATGGACTAAAAGAAACATATCAAACGAATGGTGGCTCAGAGAGCAAACCATAATGAATTTCTGGCAATTATTTTCAAGGAATGGCTCTAGAATTTGAAAAAACTGGCCAGTTTTTTCAAATTTCAATCCATTTCCATCCTTGCTATGCTAAGTGCTAGGCGGCAATAAATGGTTTCGGTGTAGTGATAAAGTCCTAGATAACAAAACTGCATCAATATTTTCGAGCTTCCATTGATGCAGGGACATATTTCGGCATTGTAAAATGACGCTAAATACCGTGACAGTGCCCCTTTAACCACTTGCAGTCTATTATCTTTAAGTTATTATAAATTTCTATTGTATTGCATGTGTTATTATTTTTTCTTTTCTTTTATGTGGTTAATGGCAAATATACATGAAAAATGAAAATGAAAAAAAATAACAGACAGTGAATATGAGGAAGAGTGCTAAAAAGGCCCAACCGTTCGTTCGCTCTGTTATTAAATTTAGTTTCGAGAGAACTTGCGGTTTCGCTCGAAACATTTCTCTCTTAATAAAAATAACGGATACTGAATAGTTTCGCTTAAAAAAAGTTCAGGGGCGGTATCGATTCTCCCTCTAATTAACGAATGGACTTTGAATTTAACCTCTAAACCTCTGAAAACGCAAATCTACTGGAAAGCAAAACTTTGCAAATCTTCTCTTAAAAATATGCAAGGATCGTGCATCAAAGGTTTCTCTTAATCTGAACGAAGTCGAGAGCTTTGGAACAACTCCTCCAAGCGAAGTACGTTTGACGAACGCTGATGTTTTAACAGTGATTGAAATATATATATGGAAGTCCTCTAAGCTTACAATTAAGTGTAATCTTCGTTACAGGTTTCGGACGAATGAATACGTTTTTCGAAACTTGGAGAAAGAATTGAAACTTCCCTGGGTTAATAAAAGTCATATTTTTGCTGACATCTTAAGTGGAAATAGCAAACCTTCAAAAAACATAATTGTTTTCAATTGTTGCATGTATAGCGCAAAATTTCGTTTAACACGTAAACTCGTCAGGCAGTACAATAACTAACAGTCGCTGAGTGACTTGCTTTAGTCTTGTGAATTCACAACAGAGTGCAATCCTTGGCACAGGTGAAGACCTATTGGAGTGCCATAGTTTCTTGGTAAATTCATTGAATACCAAATAACAAATAAATAAAACAAAAGAGGGTTCCTAGCTTCGTAAAAAAAAAAAAATTCCGAAGGATGGATTGGTTGGAGACCTGCGGAAAATGGAGAGTAAATTAAAAGACTGGGATTAGTACAGACCCCTTGGCTTTTTGTTTTCGACTTTTCGTTCTTCGCTCCGTCTCCTACCTAACCCAATTAAATAATAATTATGTATACAGTAATAATTACAGCAATCAATATACCATTACGGCTATTTAGTTATTTTAACAGTGAAGCCTAAATTTCAGTCGTCGTCTCTGGTTTAAATAGCTACGTTACGGTTCTTGAAAAATATGGCTTAATTTTTTTTTCAAGTTGGTCACGTTGTTTGTAATCCGTGTTAATCTTGTCCATCCTTAATCATCCTTGTTACTTGATGATTTGTTATTATTTCTCTGGTGTTTTTCCACCTGGGTAAACTACTGTTTTTAGTTTTCCTTTAATTTAAAGCTAATTTTGTGCACAAGCAAAATAACTCAGAATGCCGTGACAGAGCTTCTTTAACCGGCCAGAGAAGACTGCTAAAACTGAGCCTTGGGCAAGATTTTGTTCTCTTGTTTGTCGTCCTATCATAACCTCGTTCTCAGGGTCTCTCGCCACCCCCCACCCCCTCCTCCTGGGGCTGAGAGACCCTGGGAACCAGTAAACCCAAACCTGACTCGGAGCTATACAAGAATACAGAACTACAGTAACGTGGCATTCATTATCTCTCTGTATGGTCGGCTGGAACTGAAGTATCTTCTACAGAATCAATGTCAGGATTTATTGGTGAATACTGCTTCCTATTACGATCCATGCTGCCAGTACTGTTAAGACCACGTGATCTTGACGCCTGCCCAAAGAAACGCAAAGGCAAAACACAAGCTTAGTCGTTCTCGTCCCCAGAGGCCGCGACCCTTTTGGTCAGTGACGGAGGTCCCTAAGTACTTCATGTATCCCTTCCAGTTATTATAGTGTATATAAAAACTATAATAAGGGGCAAATACACTATACTATGTTCTAAATACATTATTATAAGGGATACATGAAGTACTTACCCGGAGGTTGCGATCTCCGTCACTGACCAAAAGGATCGCGGCCTCTGGGGACGAGAATGAAGCTTAGTCCTTTCAGTAGATCTAAAGGTAACAATTAGGATACAAGTAGAATTCAGCTGTAGCTAACCGCAACAGATAAGATTTACTTGTGTTTACTACTATAAAAAATTGAGAGACCCAAGTGTTCTCGTAGAACTGGGCCTCTTCTCTAAGACGCCTTCTCCCCCTCATAAAACTTCATTCAAGAAATGACCCCCACCCCCCCCCCCCTAAACAAAAAAATATTATAAATTTGGAAGGGTGATAGGATGGTTAGTTATAGAGAAGAAGAACATGGATTAAAATGCAGAAGTGGTTAATACCTTTTTAAGAACATACAGGTATTTAAGGCTTGTTCCTGGTTACTGATCATCTGGGCTGTACTCTACAAGCTGCCATTTCCATGCCAGTCATATAACAATCAAAACAGGATTTTGGTTGGTGAATTAAGGCCTGTGATTTTTGAACTCTAAAATGAAGTCTTACTGATATGAAACACGCACTTTTACGCGACCCACAAGCTTGTAGCTTAATTAAAATAATATTACGTCTAAATAGAGGCCTTCTGTCTATCTCGGAGACAACATTCAACTTGAGGCAGAACATCTGAATTTTAAGAGGTTTTATTGATAGTTTACAGGGGCGGATCCATGATTTTTTTCAGGAGGGTGGCAGCACTAAGGAATGGAATAACTGACTGGTGAGGTTAACAAATTTTAAAAGAGAATACGAAGAAAGCTTCATCTCAGGAGAGGGGGGTTAGACACTCCTTTTCACCCTCCCCATAGATCTACGCCTGGGTTATGCACTATATCTTGCTAACCAAGCATGAGGGACATGCTAGGAAGCACATGTATTTTGCATATAGAGGAACTGTACTACATGTATTTGTAACAATTTAGATCATGATAATTAAAGCAATGCGGTTCCTTGTAGTTGTTCAAGCAAGCTATAAAAAGGGCAACTTTCAGAGCAATTCCTTTCATAAGTTTTTTTTACGTTTTTTTGTTCTTAATATTTCTTACATTTATTATTTATAATTTAAGTAGTTTAGCATTTAATGTATTCATGTTATTGTAAATAGCATCTGAAAAACCTTTTGAGGTTGATTCTTTTAAAGTGATTGATTGAATTGAACAGTCCCAAGCAGTCTTGGTTAAGAGAGACTTAAAATTACATATAGATATATTAACTTCTTTTAAGTTTTTAATGGAAAAGAAAAGTAGTTACCTACCTGGTCTAAGACTTAAAAAAATGTTGAAATGAAGAAAGTTTTGGACAAGAGCTTAATAAAACCATTCTGGTTGGCTATTTTAATAATTTGTTCTTCCAACTGCTCTTATTAAATTGATTGTGTTAAGTTGTCTACACATGTAGTTCTCAGCCTGAGTAATAATGAACTGTTAATAAAAAGATTTCAAATTACCCGATGGTCTTCAGATTCACTCTCTGAATCAGAATCTTCAACATACAGATACTTTTTGTCCCTGTAGAAATACTCTCTGAATACATACAGCACCACAATGTCACACAGAACTGTAGCCTGCAAAGAAAATACAAGTCTGTTATAAAATGTGACTTGACAATCCTCTTGGGTGAGTGCAAAGTTTTCCTTTTTGGTGCGTCTCTACTCGCAGGATTGTAAGCATTATCAGTGAAAATAAATTTTTAAACCTGGGGGAATCCCAGTAAGAAAAGACTGGGGATGAAGGTCAGAAAATTTGAATTCAACCCCAATCTGGGTGTGGTTCAAGCTTTTATGACCCGCAAAAATACCACTAAAACTGTTCAACTACTGGTCAGCCGCTGTTCCCAGGGGGGGGGGGGGGGGGGGGGGGGACACTCCCGCAAATTTTGGATAGGGGTGTGCCGCGAAGGTTCTTAAACCCTAACCCTATTAAAGGACTAAGAAAGCGAAAATTGACACCAAGCACGAAAAATGACACCTCAAGGCCATTAAACCTCTGTTGCAAAATCATTTTGTTAATACTCAAAAGGATACATAAAGTTTAAACAAAAACATTCGTATAGGCGGGCGTTTTCACACTCCAGTAGTACATAATACAATTTAGCTACCCTATCTAAGGACCACACCAGGAACACAGTTACCAAAGGGTAGAAAAAGATACCCTATTTAAGGACCGAGAACCTCAAAAACCATACCCTATTCCGCGGCATATGCCTATATAGCCCATATATGGGAGTACCGCCCCCCCCCCCCCCCCCCCCGGGCCGCTGTTCAAGAAAGGAGGCCGAACCAGTAGCCCTGACTCAAGAGTCCAGTAGAAAATCAAGCCTAAAAATGGAAAAGAGAGTGTTTTTTCAATTGTTATCTCTTCGAGTGCACCCAAAAATACTTTGACAGCTTTATAATAGCGTCTTGTCCTGAATACCCTAAGTGAGAACAGAAACCTTGGTTTTAGCATAAAGTGAAATGACGAGCATACCTTGCCTTTTCATACAAGATTCCCTCCCACGGGATTTTAATCTGATTCAATGCTTGACAGGTTGCTTGTTTTATGGTCAGTGACCAGAGTTTTTTGGAAAACTTTTGGCAAAAAAAACAACCTTTACAAAGACTCCTTTTAAAAAGTAGTGGAAGAATTCTAAAATTCACAGGCTAGTACCTTGGCTGGATAAACATGGATTGATGTTTGTATCTTTATGTTCGTAAATTGACTTTTTAACCTCTGGGAAACAATGCAAAGGGTGGTATATTATGAGTACTTACAATACTGAGCAGAGCAAGACCTGAACCCAAATTAAGAAACAGAGGAATTGCACTGAACTTGCCTCCCTAAAGGACAGAAACACAAATATCCATTAATTAAGACCAAGTGGGCAGAAACATTCCATTATGATCAGCTTTGTTTGAAGTAAGTAATCCTTTACCTCACCATAGACCATGATCAAAAAGCGAATACCATAGGCTTTAAACAGAGTTCTGTGAAGAGTGTTGTTTCGAACAAAGTAATTTGCATATCTGAAATCAAGTAGAAACAAAACAGCTTGGCTCATTTTAAGAGAACAAAGATGAATTATTCAATAACAAGTATAAGATTAAATAATAAAATGAGAGGCGACTAAAGTGAGATGACATGCACTCTATTCCCAAACAAGACTTTGGCTCACAATGTTTTAACAGAAGGATGTATTATCATTTATACAATAACAAAATCAATGCGCGCGCTCTGATTGGTCAATCAGCTATGGTTTATTGTGCCGGTAAACCCATGGAAAAATCGCGCATCTTCTCAATTATTATATAAAAGCAATAGACCACAAGTTTCTATGGTTTATAGGCTGATAAACCACTTGGGATGTTGATAGAACACTCGAAGAATTCGTAAATCACTCGCCTGCGGCTCGTGATTTACAAATTCTTCTCGTGTTCTATCAACATCCCGCGTGGTTTATCAGCCTATAAACCATAGAAACTTGTGGTCTATTGCTTAAATAAAACACACACCTGAAGTTATAACCTGGAGCAATGGGTGATTTTGAATCATCCAGTCTTAAAGAAAAAAATGTATTTAAAAGAATTAAGGATCTCACTGATGACATTAAAGATACCCTAACCCTAAACCCTAGTAATTTCTTACAAGATTTTTAAGTCTCATACTAAGAAGGCCTAAAAGTATGCCTTTAAAAACGTAAATTTTGGTAGATAAAACTAGTAAATATTTTAATATTAATTGGCTGGTTGAAATCCTAAGTATTATCTTACAGGATCCTGTGCACAATCTTGCAAGATCTCACTAGCCAAGGTTCCCTTTATTTCCCTTAGGAATGGTGTGTTAGTTAGGTTCTTGAAGAAATATGTGTATAGGATCCTAAAAAATATATTAAATCAAGGACAAGATCCTATTTCAAGACCCTGCACAATGCTGATTAGATCTAATTCCATCAACTAAATTTAAATTTAAAATTTCTAACAGAATCTGAACAGAGATTCTTCATGTTAAGATCCTTTAGGACCCTTTCAGGAGGGTTAACTCTAGCTGGTTACAAGAATTTTTTTTCCTTTATGGATTTTGATGGAAAAAATGTTTCTGGAAATTTCACCAGAATTCAAGTCAAACTGACAAATTATCAGGTATAATCAGAAACATATCATGCTTCTGGTATAATAAATAAAACATTTCTTATTACCTTCTGAATGAGTACCTAGGTTCACAAAAGTATGCCAGGGGGTCAAAATTACAGTTCCATGTTATGACTATTGCCATGACCCCACCCTGAAAATGACGTTAAAAAAGACAAAGTGTCAGAGAGAAGAAGACTGCAATCCTATCTACTCTAAAAAAGTTCGTGAATAAGCACTTAACGATGGACCTCAAGGGAAACAATGAGTTTTGTTTTCTTGAGACCCCCAGTGTTCCCTCAAAATGACCCCCCAGCTCGATGTTTCCTCGGCTTCGCCTTGGGGAACATTGAGGTGGAGGGGAAACTAAATTGTAAATAGCCCAGGCAATCTTTATTTTGAAAAGCCTTTTTGAGACAAATAAAGTACGTATCTATATGTATGTATGCAGATATGTATGTATACATATGTAAACTCACTGTTTCCCACAGAGCCAGTCATGTTTTGTTATACCTCCCAACTCAAAAATAGAAAAAAGTGTGAAGAAATTGTTTGCTTAACACTGCTGACAAAAGACCAGAATTCAACCAAATCTGACATCCTTCGATTTGTCACAAAATGTGTTCAACATCTATATATGTTGCAGGTAAAATGTGTTCACAGGTAATACCAGATATCAAACTAGGTCAAATCTGTAGTTTGTATTAAAACTAGGTTAAATCCTTACTTTGTGATTGATGTGTTAAGTCTTTGATTAAACTAGATTAAATGTGTTATTTCAACTAGATCAAACATGTACTAAATGTAATTCTGAGAAAATTTTCTAATATAAGTGCATTTCTATTGAGGTTTTCTCGCTCCCCAGGGTTTTTTTAAGTTTAAATCTCTTTTAAATATTTGTACAAGTTATTATTGTAAGTTGTAAATTGTAAATTCTGGTTTAAGGGTTAGCTTTGTGAAAGTGAAAGGGTCAGTTTTTAATCAATGTATTGTCAGCTTGGTGCTAGGGTTTCTTTTCTATAGGGCAAGAATTAAGGATCATTTTTGAAAGTTGAATAAAAGGATGAAGCATTTTGTACTGCATTGTGCTGTTTTCATCTGGTAATGTTTTGTTGTTTGGTGTGTCATTTTCCATTTCCTCTTGTTCAAGTCCTGTCATTTCATTTTTCATTACACCGTCTTCTTGTGGTTGTTGGTACCTTGTTTTAGCATCATGACATCCTTTGTTTGGCTCTTTGCCAAAAACTACATAGTAAAGTGTTTTCTGTACTGCTCTATGCAGTGATATATTTTTTTGTAGGCTGCCTCATGCATGACTTGACACAACTTACTTGGTTGAATCCCTTTCTCTTTTACGATGTTTGTAATGTTTACTTTGATATTTACGCTCTACTTGACCTTGAGTAGAAGGATTTCTTGGTGCACCATGTACAAAATGTATCTTGTGTGTCTTTTTTACAGATTCTCCATGTTCTTGTTTCTAAATTCACCTCCATTGTCTGAATGCAGTGTTTTGGGGAATCCAAACATGAAAAACAGTTTCTCTAATATTAAGCCACTTGTTCACTTTGCTTTCCTGTAAGGGGTATCATCCAAGAATATTTGATAAAGTGACCAGACACATGACATAATGACATGACAAATTTCTGAAATCTATTAAGTTGATTTGCAGATGGTTCATGAAGCCATCTGTTTGATTATTGGATGAGTAATGGCTTTCTTTTGGTGGTCTGTTACACTTTTCTGCTGAAGGTGTAGGGTGCACATCGATATAAACAAGTTGATCACCTCTGTAATTCCTGAATACTGCTTTTTAACATTATAGTCTTCTGTCTTGTCTCTTCCTCGGTGAGCTATTGCTGAATGGCAATTTGCCAGTACTGTGAAAATTTCTTTCTTTGGTACCACATACCTGTTCTGTTCATCTAGTATTTTCCCATCTTCAGCAGTCACTTTCCATTGTTTCTCAATTATTCAGTGCTTGTCTTTTCAGTTGATTGTGATGGAGTTTTCTTCGTTTTGTGCCTTTGCTTTCAGTCATTGATATACTTTTTGGTAGATTAATGAGTCATCAATGTAGATGTCAACTGGGCTAGACTTGTTTTTAGAATTAGGTTTCAGCTCTTCGGGCCTTCAATAAAACCCTTCTGAATCTGTATATAGATTCACCATTTTTGTTGCGAACACAGTGCTTGCATGCAAAGCGCATAATTATATAATGTTATATATGGTTTCAATTTATTTTGGCTTAATTTCTTTTAAAACCAGTTTAAATTTTTCAAACTTGTTCATATTTTTCAAACTAGGTTGAAATTTTCAAACCAGTATAATTTTTAATTTTGAGCAGAATGTGAGCATGTGTCTTAAAGTTAGTAATTTGGGTTAAGCAGTTAGTGATTAGGCCTAAGCACTTAATTAGAATGGTTAGCTTTGATGTTAGGCTGGGAACTTTGCAAATGACTTAGTAGTTTGGGTTGAGCTCTCAGGTTAGTGATTAGGCCTAACCACTCATATGGAATTGGTTAGCTTCTTAGTAATTAAGACAAAGTTCATGTATGAATAAACTAAACTTTATATGTATTTATGAATAATTTAAAATTTATATGAGAGGGGCTTGGGGTGATGAACTGATAATTAAAACAAGTATGGGAGCTCTTGCACCCATTGCTTTCATGGTCAAGTGGTAATGACAGTGGGAAGCAGATCTAGAGGTTAGCGGTTCAAATCCCGGTGAGTACATAGTAAAAAGAAAAAAAAGTAAAACCTGCTGTTAAAGTTTCTTAATCTCACGATTCAATGCAATGTTGCTCAGTGGGGGTGGGGAGGGTGATATGTAAAATGGAGAGAATAGTACTCAGTGTAAAAGGTGTGCTTGGAATAGGTGAGGGTTAAAATAGGGGAGAGGAGGTGACAGAAGGAAGACTAGATAGAGACTGTGGAAGTAGTTTCTTTTTTCTTTTAGTTTCTTCTTTGTTTCTGCCCCTCCAAAAAAAATGTGCACACAATTGAACCTGCATTGATAACTGATTTGAACTAGGTTGCAAACAAATTTAACCTAGGTAGTTAAGGATCACAACTTTAACCTAGTTTGATGACTGGTTTTACCTGAGAACAGATTTTACCTGCAACATATACATGTAGCATGGGCTTGTATAGGCTGTGGAATTATTATAAGCTGAGTGCTTTGAATTGATTCTGATCAAGAAAAGCACTTACATCAAGCTTCCATATACATTGAATACTTTGTTGAGATGATTACGAGTACACTACTGTGAAAGCTGTTTGAATCTATAAAGGGTTAAGGGTTGCTGAAACATTCTGGCTTTGTGAGAAACACAGCTTAGTAAAGGCAATATAAATTAGGTTACCAGGAGTAGTTACATGTACAATGTACACATGAGTTCTCTTTACACAAAGGAGTCAGTGCCCTTCAGGGAATCCCCCCAGAATGTAAAAGTTTACCTTATAAGCTATATCATCAAAGTCGACATTTGCCAGTTCAACTATCTCCCCAAGTTTGAAAATGGGACACAGAGGATCAGTATCAGGGTCGTAATTACAGGTCTTTAAGTAGGTTGCATTTTCAGTTTGGATGTTTCTCCTGCATTATACAAATGAAGACAGAACATAAAATATTTTTCACACTGAAAAGTAGAACAAATAAGATGATATAGAATTAAAGTTGATCAACATTTCAATGTATCTGTTACGAAAAATTGCTGCATGCCTTGGAAGATTCCCAAATATGCTAATTTAGTCTAGAATCGTCTAGAAGATTTGTGCATATTTAATTAGTATCGTATCACAGTGATTCAGCAACCTTTTTTAAGTCATTTACGAATGATGCTGTAAAAAGTTTTATGTTGTAATGTTACTTTATTTAGTAGAGCCGGAAAGTTCTAGAACCTTATGCTGTAAAGTATATAAGTAAATAGGTGTAGTTTTTAAGTGGTTTGAATGAGTGAATGAATGAATAAATGAATGAATGTTATTGAAGTGTGACAAAGGTTGCGTGTAAATTAGTTTGGTGGAGACCGTCTCGTGGATATCTGGCAGAGGCCGTGTTGATACAAGAGTGATGGAGCTGAGGTCGAAGAATAATTTGCAAGCCTAGCGTGTGCTTGTTGTGAAGTTTTGTGAGGAATTACTATTTATTTGGAGTAAATAATCTCATTGCTGTTCCGACAACATTAACCCTGCGTTCTGTTTAGACTACAAACTACCTACCACTTCAAAAAACGAACTCACAACAGTATCAAACATCGTTATCAAGATTGAGGTCATTTATACTAATGCCAATTATGTCAAAATGAACTCAATCTTGAATGACAATGAGTCAGGGATTAACTTAAATTCTAATTTTTCTTGTAATTGCTTCAACAAGCAACACATAAATTGACATAGAGCTTACATTTAGACAGTGTTGGGGTCCACTACTCAGGGCCCATTAAGTTTCATAAAAAGATCATTAATTAAAGTCAGCATGTTGAAAATATGTCCTGAGCTAATTTTGGTTCAAATAACTTTAATTTTTTAACTTATTTGGTGTGGGTGTTCATCCATATCAGATATCAGCAGGGTGCTGTAATCATAGAGCTACCGTAATGAGCCCTCAGGGATGTATGATGAGCTACTGGTCAAGCACTTGCGCAATGACTGGTTAAAAATCGTGTTTCTATAACTCCATAGAGACACAGAACTAGCATGAGCTGTTGACATAATGGTGCAAGCAAAGAGAATTTACATTTTGATGATCAAAGTAAACAAGTTGTTTCCCTTTTTTGTTGTGGTGTTTTCTAAAGGAAATAGATAACATGTTCTCCGTGTTTCTATCAAGTTTTAGTATAAAACTATTAGCGTTCTATCACGAATGACATCCTCTGATTGGCTGCGCTACTCATGTTCTATTCTGTGATAGATAGTGAGTAGCATAGCAGCGTGCGCTGGGGGCCCCTTTTTTGTGTTTTCGAGGTGTCTGTTAAGAGGATTTAGATAAAAGTTTTGAACGACTAGTAGATTTATACTAAACAATTAGATTATTCGCTCTTGATTTCTATGCGTGATAGTTGACTCAGGCTGCGCCCTTGTCAACTATCACGCGATAGAAATCTCGAGCTCCTAATCTAATTGTTTAATAGAAACACTCATGAAAGTTTGAGAGAACTCAAAAAAGCTGTGGAAACAATCACCTATAGATTGTGTTCCCACAGCATTTCTCATTCTCCCAAATTTCCACTTGTGTTTCTATAACTTGATAGAAACATGGTGCATGTTTCCTATTTCTTCAAAGTGACCTCTTGAAGTTGCTGTTGGTCACTAAAATATGTTTTCACAAATTCAGGCCTCTTCATTAAACAGGAAATTTTTTTTTACAAAATACTACTAGTGCTTAATAATAAACATAGTCCCGAAATAGGCACAAACAAAGCCCATTAACTAGGGGCCATTTTGAAATCCATCTTCTGCTTCTTCTCTCCCTTTTCCTGTTACATTGGTTAGTAGGCTTTTCATTTTCATTTAAACATTCACATGTGTGGTCATACCTGCCAACCCCCAGACTACAAAAATCTGGAGACGTTGAGAAATTTTTGCATTGTGAGAATGTCATTTTCGACAATGTCCAGGAATAACCTCCGAAAATTGCCCAAAAGGCATTCCGAGAGACCGGGAGATTTACTGAAAAACTTGGAAAAACCGGGAGAGTTGGCAGGTATGTGTGGTACACAAGCTTTGGCAAATCAGGCCTGTTGTCTATAAAACTTTTCTTTTTTAACAATAATGCCACCACACTTGAAAGCACTGGCTCAACAAAAAAAGCACGAGTCAAAATACTTACAGAGCTTCACCAAACTTGGGAAACTGTACATTGTTTTTAATGAGCACTGTGAAATTCTTGGCAGCATTAAGAAGAGGAACACTTTCGCTACAAAAGGAAAGGGCAATACCAGTAAGTTAGAACCATAAACTTTGAAAGCAACCTCACCTTTTACACAATATGGACTGACTTTGTGTATTTAACTGGTCACCGTTTTAACACA
>JAHPZR010011781.1:27500-57465 GCA_019787425.1 Platygyra sinensis
AAGTGGCCCATAGTTTAGCTAATAGGGAGAATTACCAATTTTAAACAGATGCAACTTCGTCTTTTCAGGAACTAGATTTTCATCCTTGAGAGGACACCAATTTTGCAACTTGCTTTCTGATAGACAAATTCCATTGCTATGAAGTTCAGCAATAAATATTTCTGAAATTGCTCTTTAACAGCAAAACATTGTTCTTGTAGACGGTGAGTGTAAAACAGCAGAACATGGTAAAAAGCATGCTTTTGCGAAGCCTATTGGAGAAATGGCCATCACATCTCTCTCACGAGGGAAATTATTTACCACTGTTTCTTGCTCGTGTTTAGCAATTAACAATTTTGCGAAGAAATTGTCTGTTTACATGCCAAAGATCTGCGTAGTAATCAGTGTTGTTTCTAGGAGCTGTCCCTTGGGGCATAATAGAAAATTTTGATTGACGCGTTAGCCTCTTGATCAACAAAAAATGCTGGCCATCCGTGCAGGCGATTTCTTAGTTGTCTCTCTCCCTGGCTTCTCAAGGACCTTGGCAATCATTATCACGGCTTCCCTTCTTTCTTTCTGTCAAGCTATGCAGGCTACCCACAGTAATTATAAAAGTCTGCATACACGTGTGTATAACCCAAGTGGCCCATCAGGCCAGAGTGCATTCCGGTTTCTGTAGCATGAACCAACTAGGAGTATTTCTACTCCCCCTTGACGGGATGCTAGTCCATTATAGGGTTACCCCAGCATTAAATTTGCCAGTACCAATTTATACACCGTGATGGAGAGAGACACCGTAAGGGTAAAGTGTCTTGCCCAAGACCAAAACAGGACAAGACCCAGACCTCTCAGTCCAGAGTCAAGTGCACTAACTGTGAGGTCACTGCATATTCCTTATCATTAATAATGCTGCTATTAGCTATAATATATGATTGGCTGAAAGACAATTATAGGAAATTTCTAAGCCAAAGATATCAAAATGATGACAAAAATTTTGTTCGAAAACTTTGAAAAAAGTTTTCTGGAATGATCGAAAAAAATAGCTTCAAGAAAAATCATCCACTTCCCTCACACACAATTTTTCATGTTTATTTTATTAAAAAGTAATCACACAGGGAGTAATATGAATTTGTGAGTGGCTGAAATTGCTTTCGCTAAAATAGGTCATGCAATTTCAGCTTTTTGAAGAAATCACTCAATCACATGCAAATTGATTCCAAATTGAAGTCATGATCAAAACTAGATGTACTGTATGATTACCTATATGAATTACTATTTATACCTCTGGGGGAACAACAAAATCAGCTGAGTCCCAGACATGAACACCTCCATACAGTGCCAATGGATTACTACTGTTTGTTAAGTTTGTGAGCGATAGTCCCTTCACTTTTGTTGTTACGGAACTATAAGGCTTCTCAAACTCCTGGTATCCCTTTTCATAAACAATCACATATCTAAGAATTCAAAAAAGAAATTTTTTTAAAAAAAATGTATGAATCCAACAGCTACAGTACATTTCTTACAAAAATTTCTTAGAAGGTCTGTGAGTAAATCTCAGTTTACTCTAGACATAGTTAACATATGCATATTATGTCATTATGTAATTCATGCATAGTCTATGAGCATAATACAAAAGATGGGCAGGATCAAGTGCCTTCCAACATTAATCTTAGTCTGTTTGTTTGCTTCAATAATGTTTACTGGCCTTCCAAATAATTACCTAGATTCAGAGAGGATACGACTTCACGAGATTCAGAGGGGGTCTTGGGTCTTAGTTTTTGAGATTCAGAAGGGAGCTTAGGTCTTAGTTATTGAGATTCAGAGGGGGTTTTAGGTCTTAGTTTTTGAGATTCAGAGGGGGTCTTAGGTCTTAGTTTTTGAGATTCAGAAGGGATCTTAAGTCTTAGTTATTGAGATTCAGAGGGGTCTTAGGTCTTAGTTTTTGAGATTCAGAGGGGGTCTTAGGTCTTAGTTTTTTAGATTCAGAGGGGATATTAGGTCTTAGGTTTTGAGACTCAAAGGGGATCTTAGGTCTTAGGTTTTGAGACTCAAAGGGGGTCTTAGGTCTTAGGTTTTGAGACTCAAAGGGGGTCTTAGGTCTTAGGTTTTGAGACTCAAAGGGGGTCTTAGGTGTTAGATTTAGAGACTCAGAGGGGGTCTTAGGTTTTGAGACTCAAAGGGGGTCTTAGGTCTTAGGTTTTGAGACTCAAAGGGGGTCATAGATATTAGATCCTTGATCTTTGGGACATCCAATCCTGCACATTATATGAAGAGCCTCAATCTGCAATCATCAAAAATGAGCACAGAAAATTGAGAGTTCATGGCTTGTGAGTCCTTACTGAACAAAACTTCCAAGTTTGCTAAGCTTTTACTGAGATTGAATAATAATTTGAGAGATTGTAAGAAAAGAGGAAAGATATCCGTATAACCCATACATTTATTATGCATGCAGAATGATTAATTATGTAACTATGTGCTCTTTTGTTTTTTTAGGACTACAGCAATTGAATATATACATTATTACTACTTGCTTACTGTGCAAATAAAAGAGGATTTCATTGCACCCTGTCTTTCTGCCCCTTCTCTTCTTCCCCTTGCTACATTCTTCTCTCTTTTTCTCCTTCATATTATCCAGGTCCTTACGCTTTTTTTTCCTGTACCCCTGTAGGTCTTGAACTACTTACCTTTCACTCTCTCTTCTACACAACTATACTACGTGGTTTAGTTGAATTACCCCTCAACAAATCACTTTCAATTCACTTAACTCATTCAAATGCATAACATTTACGTTACAATTTACAAATTCATCAATTTAATGCATGTTACACACTGCACAAAAACATGCATCACATGTCTTTATCCTTGGCTCCCTGGTGAGTAAAAGGGGGATGACTAAATTCTTTCTCCCAGTAGGGTCTACTTGCTTTCGAGTCCAAGTTTTGCAAAATGAAGTACAACTGCATGCACAGTCACTTCATCGGAGGACAGTGGGTCTTCGTGAGACCAAAGCCTGTTTCCTTGCTCATAGAGGAAAGAAACAAAATACACAGCTTCATCACATGGGAGTGAACTTGAGGAAAGAAATCAAGGGGAAATAACCACAGAGTGACACAAGAGGTAAACAAAAATTTTATTTAACTTTGTTTTGATTCACAAAATAAGTATAATAGTCACTGATCTGAGCAACATTTTACAGCTAACCAAAAGCAGCCTTTGTTGAGGCCTAAATCACTATTTTTAAGCATTTTAAAACAAACAAATAGGCCAAAAATTGCCATTATTTTAAGCAGTTTCAAACCTGCACTCAATTTAAAAATACAATTTATGTGCCCTAAAATATATTGTTTTCTGTTCTCCACAATTTAGAAATCGTTGTTTTTCCGTATTATAGATTTTAAATTCGCAAAAAGTATGCAACACTTGGAAAAGACGGCAAAATTTCAAGTTACCGCATTTCCTCGAATAATAGCCATCCCTTGATTAATCGCCCCCCTTTGACCGAAATATTTGAAATAATCACCTCCCTCGAATAATTGCCCCTCCCCCCTCGCCATTTTCTCTTTCTCTTATCTCCTCCCTCTCAAGTTAAAACTTGATATCTTGGCTAACAGACAAGCTTTCATTTAATCGTTCACAACTGAATGGTTACAAAAGCACCAGGTTTTTTACAGTTTTTTTTTTCTATGGTAATGTTCATAAATTTCACTTATTGCTTGGTATAATAAAACAAAATATATGGGACACAAGCTCCTGTGAGAAATATTTGAAATAATCGCCCCCTCGAATAAACGCCTTCCCTAGAATAATCGCCCCCTTTTGGTGTAAAAATAGAAATAATCGCCCCGGCTATTATTTGAGGAAATACGGTATTCAGTGTTATAGATAAGTCTCACAGGAGTTCCATTGTTTCGGCTATTGTTTAAATTAACAAAGAACTGTATGCATAATATGGGTTACACAAAGGTAATACGGAAATCTTGCCAGGTAAGATGAAATAAGAACCTTTATTTGGTCAATACAAATTCTAGTGCGTAATATCGTATCAATACGGCCCTATTCTCACAGAGGAGATGTAGGAAACAAGAGAATATCGTATCAATAAGCTAATTAGGCTCATTAGGCTTAACTTCGAAACTCTAAAACCTAAAATTTCGGAAACATCTGTGAAGGCTAGCGTGCTTTGCCTCTAGAAATACAGTATAACTTTGATCGGAAAGAATTTCTTGGAAGCAAACACGACCTGCAGTTTCTTTAAACTTACCTCTCCCATCTTTAAGCACCAATTTATTTTTAGGAAGATTCGAGGTTATTTCAGTAAAGCGTCTCCAACAATCCACGTCTCCATCTCCGTATTACAGTGCAAGAGACCTTCTGAATAAATTACGAAATTACAGTGTGCATTCAGACTGTGCACTTACCCTATTATGTACACAATGATAACCAGTTGTATCAGCCGATTGATAAGTCCAACCTTCTTGCTTTTGATGTGCACTATCTTGGCGGTATCGTACTCAAACAGGGTCGTAAGGATGCCATCACAAATTTGCCTGCAAGAGACCATTTTGATGACTGTGTTCATAAATATTCTGGGTTTTGAGATGAGACTGGGAACTTATCGAGTATATACTCATGTATGACTATGCGAATTATCCCGTACTTAATACAAAATGGCCGCGGCCAGTGAATTGGGGAGTCAGAAGCTAAAATTCAGGAGCATTTTGGATTGTATTGCAATTTTGCTGTTGAAAACCCACTGTTACCGGAAGTAATAGTTTTTTTTTATTGTATAACCTTACCAATACGACACGTACACGCACATTCTTTGTTGTGAGCTGATTGACCCCGTGCATGCCCTGGTATGGACAAGACAACAGAAGGTACACCTGCAGAAGTCACTTCACCACAAGGCCAAGTTTCTTTTGATGATCAACATTTTTGTAATGGAAGGCAGTCCAGTTCTGGTGTGAGCATTAAAACAGATTATACTGCCTCAAGAAGTACTGCTTCTAGCTCTGATGATCAGACATTGGCAGCCATGTTGAAAGAATCTGATTCATTTTCTACAACAGAGGATGCACTTAGGAATAGTCAGATCTCTTCTGGTGTTTCCAAAAAAACTGAGAATGCACCTAGTGAAGACTGTGCGATTAAGACAATGTTTGAAGATGAATCAGAAAAGCTAGTTTCCATAGTGGATTTGTTAAATAAACGCCAATCCTCTAACGTGAACACAAAAGCTTTACCATCCACAACTTCGTGCAGCATAGATTTATCCTCTATAGAGGAAATAATAGCCTTAGTAAATGACATGGCAGAGAGAAGCGAGTCCACCCCTAGTCTTGACGAGGAGAGCAAAGCTTCTACATCTGCAGAGCAGTTTAAACAACCACCAAGGAAAAAGACAAAACTCAGTAGAAGTATGCAAGTACCGGTGAAGGATTTGTTTAGTGGAATTCACACCTCACTGTGTAAACATGATTGCAGTTTAAAGCACAACCCTCTTGTACTGGCCATTTGTGTTCCAGATGATCACGAGCTGAAAGACTATCTGGAAAACCACTGGAAGCTAGTCATTACAAGTTGCTGGACATCAGCTCAGCACTCTACTCCCAAATTGATAGAACATTGGGTGACTCAATTGGTTCATTTGACCGTGCTGTTTGGTAAATACAGTTTGCTGAAAATTTTGTTGAGAAATGTTAATCTTGACTCCTCAGAGTTATATATAGATTCAGCTCAGAATTCCCCTCTTCACACCATCTTTAAGTTCTTGCATCATTACATGCCATCTTCTTCCCATCAAGAGAAACTTCTGGCATTTCAGAGCATTTTGAGTCTTTTTGCAAAGTACAACCGTAACATTCTTCTGGTTAGGGACACGCCTAATGAAGACACAATTCTTCATGTGTGTGCTAAGAAAATCAAGGAACTAACCAATAAGATACAGTCATTACAATCACATGGTCATGATGAGTTGAAGCTTCAAGGATTGCTTAATCAAAGACAGTTATTGGAAGGAATGTTTAAAGAATTGATCCACACCTTGAAGAGGCTTTGTGCTGATGGTTCCTTGCATCACAATCAAGTCATTGAATTGTTTGATTGTGCAAATAATGCAGGAGAAACAATGTCACAGATTCTTAAAGAGGAAGAATCAGCAAGGAATATTGACGTAGTTCTTGCCAGTCAGAAAGCATTAACACTTCACGAAGAAGGAAATACAGAATGTGCAAAGCGACAACAGATAGTAGCTGAAGAGAACTTGGAGGATGTAATGACAGAAGAAGACATATCTCAGTTGAGTACGGTTGCTAGCTCTTCAAGTTCAAGTACTGCTCAAAATGAAAATGCTCATGTTTTAACTCAAGCAGCAATTCCCTCTGTTACTGAGACCTGCAGTAACCACTTGCCTGTGGTAACAACTGAGTCGCTGTTAATGAGGACAACCCAAATTGCAACATCATGCCAAACAGAAAATTCCGCTGCGACCATTACTTCATCAGCTAATTGTTCATCTGTCCATAAATCTGTGTCAACCACTGAATCTACCCTTCTGCAGCCAGATCCAACTGTTAAAAATTCCTTAGAGAGTACCATTCTATCAACTGAGTGTCAGTCGAGTGCTGCATCAGTCACAGTGCCGTCTGAAACTCTAGAGTCAGGAGCACAAACTAGGTGGGCCATGCCAGTGAACACAGTGAGACAACAGTCAGGTATAGATTTCTTTTAATAACTTTCTTATCACCTTTTTTTCTTGGGTACTACGTAGTGATGCCAAGGATTGTTAAAAACAATCCCAAAAGCCAGTGGGCTTGCATGGTTGTGGCAGATGTATAATGGCTTCATAGCTAATTCAGATGTGATAGGACATTTAAATCAAATTTTCTCTGGTCAGGACGGTCTCTGATTTTCTGACAATGTTCTGTTCTGTTTATTATGCCCTGCTCTTAGCTCTCCTTTTACCCAGCCATCTGTAGAACTTGCAATGCCTAACTTGTGTTGAACTACATGTAGATGGATCAAGAGGAGTAGATGGATATAAACTCTAGACTATTAATTTTTCAGGGAAACATACATTTCTGTGCAGCCAGAACTGTACTTTAAAACATCACAAGTTGGTAGAGCTTCTTTGTGCTACACCTGATCACCTTAGCGCAGATACAGCAATAGTAGAAGATAAAGCATGTGCTGATCTCAAAGACTACTTAAGGAAAAACCGCTGGGTCATTTCAGAGGTAGTTCCTGCCCTTAAGCCAAGTTTGCGTCTCCCTATTGTTCATCTTGCTTGCTTTCTTGGGAAACACAAGGCGTTAGAGGTGCTTTCAGAATTTGGCTTTCATGCTCTTCTTCGCACTGCTAATACTGAGGAAACCCCATTACATATGACAGTGCAACTGCTGCGTTACCAAACATTCAACAGCATCTTTTTGTGTGATGTTGTCGTGAACATTGTGAAGACTCTAAATCAGCACATTCATCCCATTTCTCTGTTTTCTGCCAAGGATGCAAAAGGGAATTCGGTGCTTCATGCAATGGCAGAATTGATCTCGTCAAATGTTCCCGAGACAGCCAAACTTCTTTATGTCTACCTCTTTAGAGTGTTTGTCAATTTTCTAATGAAGGAACGGCAATATATTCCAAAGTCTGGTTCCCGTCAGATTCTGAGTAATTGTTTGAAGGATTGCAATAAAGCTGGTCAAGACGTCAAGTCACTACTGCAAAAAAGTATCCATGGTAAACAGCTTTTGGAGTACCTCAATGGCCTAATGCAAAAAGGCAGGCCAGAAACACCTTCAGAAACAACTGGTAAGACAGCACTTCCACTCTAGCATAACACAATTGAAAAACTGAGATTGTATTTTATAATCAGAGCTCCGTACTATGTATTTGTCTATACAGAGGTACTAAAATTATGGAAAAATAATAAACAAAATAAATAGATAAGTGAATAGATATAAGTAATAAATTAAAATTCATTATAAATTAGTAATTATGTATAATTCAGTGCAGCATCCTCAGGAGGGCTTCTGTTCAACCATATAGGGATGTAGATATGTTTTTTTTTTTATGATAAGGACACAGCCTAAGCTAACTATCATGCATAGAAACTTAAAGCAAATAATCTCATGATTATAGTTTATTAAGTACAGTGGAACTCCGATTTAACGAACTTCTATTTAACGAAGTCCTCGATATAACAAACGATATTCTACGTCCCGGCCAAAGTTACAGTAAAATGTATGGAATAGAACCTGGATATAATGAATTCTTCGATATAACGACCATAATCCGGAAGCCCAAACGTAAAATCTACCTCACTGTAACGAATTACAATGTCAACACGCGACAGAAGATAAACACAGAGCAGATCAACAGTCAACAAATCCTTTAATCCTTATGGTAAAGAGACAGCAACCTTTCAGTCAATGGCTTATTACATGCCACCCATATTGGTACTATAGTATTTCCACAGAAGTCACCTGTGTTACAAATAAATCATTAACTATGACCTTGATATAACAAACATTTTGGCCGTTTCCCCTCAAAGTCGTTATATCGAGGTTTTCCATATAACGAACCCTTCATTTAACGAACAAATTTGGCCCGTCCTCAGCGACTTCGTTAAATCAAGGTTCCACTGTATAAATCTACTTATGAGTAGTACTGTTCTAAACTTTTTCTTGATCCTCTTCAAAGACACTTCAAAAGCACATAGAAGTGACCAACATTTTGTTAGCAACTGCTGCCTGGCCCATTGGCTACCCACTATCCGCAATTGAATAGATGGTGAATAGCATAGCCAATAAGAGAACAAAATTTGTGATAGAATGCTAGTAGAATAAACTGATTTATACTGAAGCCCATTAGTATAAATTTACTAGCACTCTATTGCAAATGCCATTCTCTGACTGGCTAATCATTATCTATTTTGAGTAGCTCAACAGTGTGCAGATGTTACAGACATGATGGCTGCTTCTTTGTGTTTTTGAAAATTTTTGTCTGCAAAGAAGATTTGGACAAAGCTTTGAACAACTACAAGTCATGTAGTTGATTTATACTAAAACGATTACATTATTCACTCTTGATTTCTATGCATGATAGCTGACAAGGGCGCAGCCCAAGTGAACTATCGTCAATAGAAATCTCAAGCTCATAATGTACTGTCGATTGCATCTACCCGTGAACGCACTCCCGTCTGAGTTCAGGTGTCACACTTTGAAGTTTTCCCGCCCAAATGTGAAGTTTTACTTCTCTAAACTGCTCAAACGGAAGATGTTTGTAATCAACAACTTCTGAGAAAGAATAATCCTGCGCAAGTTCTTTCACTTGATTCCGCAAATCGTTGAAAGTGGGACGTCTTTCTGATAATTTTTTTCCTTTCTTGTTGATTAGAATCATCTTCCCTTTGACCAGTGTCGAGAAGTAAAACTTCACATTTGGGCGGGGAAACTTCAAAGTTTGACACCTGAAACTCAGAAAACATGTTTTGTGCGGGTGCGTTCATGGGTAGATGCAATCGACTGTAATTGTCAAGTAGAATGACAGATGCTAAAATGAGTGGACTACAAACATTGTTCAATGTATTTATTTATTTATTATTCTTTTTTCTCCAATAGTGGAAGCTACAAAAGACAGCCATGGATACCAAGAAGGCCAGCATGTCCCATGCACCATTCAGAAGCATGCTGGAACCCGAAGAGAAATGAGCAAGGAACCCAAGAGCCTTTTTGATTTCATTCTGTCTGCAGACTGTAAAATCAGTATTGCTTCCAAGAAAAGAATAGTGAATTGTTACATTGATGAATATGAAAGTAGAGTGCAACAAGTAAGGGCAAAGATGGCCGAAGTAAAAGAGGAAATGGCCTCAGCAAAAACGTCATTGGATCAGAATAGGAGAGTAAATTGCGAATTGCGCATGATGGAATTGGAGGTCGGTTTGAATGAAAAAAGAAGGAAATTGAGGGAAGGAGAGTTAAAGAAAAAGCAAAGGGAACAGGTTATTCTTCACAAAAGACTTCAGCTTTTAGAACGGCTACAAAGAATTATACATGAAAAATAAGTTAGTGCAATCTGAAGATATTATTTTGCTGAATTTACTTCTCCTAGGTTTTGAATCACATATAATGAGGCAAGTGAAATGTGCATTACTTCGAAACAATTTCAGACATTTTACTTTAGATGTTTTAAGTTATGTATTGTTCTGTAAATACTTCAGACACTTCAAAAAGTTTCTGACTCTTAAAATTTTTGGATGGTTTTATTTTTGGACAATTTATTGTCTGAAATTAAATTTGTTCCAGAATTTTTTGTAAGTAATTTAGGCTAAAGGTGGGGATGAAAACATAGGGGTTCCAATTTAAGATACCCTAGGTAGAACTGGAAGATGGAAATGGGAGGGAGGTGCTGGACAATGGAAATTATTAAAAACTGGATCATTGGATAATGCAATTTCGAGAGTTTTCATTGGCTAAGCCATCATGGTATATGATCCATTATACCATGATCTACAAAAATGGAGAGCGTATGCATTATTTTTTTGGCCTTTTTGTTTTTATTGTAGTCTAGTTTTCTATATTTTGGGGGCATTTTTAATAAAACAATTATTCCACTCATGCTTGTTGGATATCAGATGATTATAGCCAACTCGGTGCTACGCGCCTCATTGGCTATCTATCATCTCATATCCAATGTGCGCTCATGGAATAATTGTTAATTATAATACCGTCAAACCTCCATTAAGGGGATATCCTTGAGACAATAAGAAATTCTCTGCAAAAAGTGTTATCCCTTTACAATGAGGACACTTGAACAGTGAATGCTTGGCATAATTTTTTTGTACATTTTTGGGTAGAATATTTACCATACTTACTCACAAATGCGCTATAAGGTTTTGTGCTTATTTTTAAATATGCATAATAAGCATAACATTAGCATTTGATTGTGTTAAAATTTAAAGACATATAATTGACCACTGTGCCTTTCATAGTTTCACATGTCGGTTATTGTTGCAGTTTACATGATAACAAGGTTTATATTGTTTTTCAATGCTCATGGTATACATTGCATCCTGGCCAAAACTTGGTCTTTAGTGATGTGTAAAAAGCACAAATAGTTTATATTGAGTCTTTAAACTAAAACATTGTAAGTTTTTGCTATTACTAAAAGCTAAAACACTGAGCAAAGTTGAGGAAACAATGTCCAGTGTTGGTTTCTTCCTTGCGTCACAAAATTTTTGTGGGTTCTAATTTTTGCAATTTTTGAATTTTTTGCACAAATAATCCACAGAAATAAGTGCCTGCAAATATTTTCTCCACAAATAATTCACTCCCTTGACAAAATTATACATACAACATCGCATGAAGAATGTTGGTCCCATTGATTTTATTTGAAGCATCTCTTTCATTAGAGACAAACCTCGAGGGATGTGCATCAAGTAGTATGGGCTGTATTTTTTTGATGAGCCATTGCCAGAGCAATTGACCACACTAGGGCAAAATGTAATTGCAATGGAATGATACTGAGCACCATGCTTTACATCTTCACTTTGTTTCTTTTGTCGGTTGCCTGTAGGTCAACTTAAAATAACAGGTTAATAATTTCAATTAAACACAACTTTCCGATGGTCACAAGAATTAATATCCAGAAAGAAAAACCAGTCTTACAAAAATCGCAAAAAATTGCTTCGAGCTTAATACAAAAAATCGCAGATCCACAAAATTAAACTCCTGTAAAACGGGTTTGCATTTGTGGAAATGATGCTCATCAGAGCTTGCCTAGTAATTAAGACTAAAGAATGACCAAACTTAACACTGTATAAGAGTTGTAATTGGTTCATTCATTGCAGTTTGGTTAGTTAGATGGTATTGCGTTGAACGGACTCCAGGTCTGGATTGTTCGAAAGGTGGATAACACTATCCAATGGATAGCGTGGTTTGTGTTGCTAACACATATGCAATGGGTAGCGATTTATCAGGTGGATAGCATTATCCAGCCTTTGAACAACTGGGGCCAGAAAGTTAACCTATTTTAGTTACATCCGGTTACAGTTTCACATAATAAATTATTGTCTAGTAAGTAGTGAATTACAGCTATTTGTTGCAAATTATTATAACTATTTCAGGTTATTTCAGGTTGTCAGTTACCCTTATTTTTTGAATTAATTATCATGTATGTCACTGTAATTTAATCTAATTTAATTTTAAATAAGGGATAAAGCTGTTGTGTTAAATATGCCATTGGAAATATACCTGTTTGCTTTTTTTGGCTTTCTTCAGTTATATTACTACTCTCACTACTCGCCACTGCCCAATAAGTATTAAGTATATTGATTGAAAAATTAAAGATGATGAATATTGATGTCATTTTGAAGCAATAGGCCAATTGCACTAAGAGGTCATGTGACATCGTTTTTATGAAAATGAAAGTTATATGATTTTGCCTTCGAAACACTATTAGTGGCTAAACAAAATAATAGTGATTTCGTTTTTCAAACCCGCACCATTTGCTTAAAATGAGAAAGTCCGTAGTTGGTCACGTGACCAAAACTTGATTTTTAAAATAAGAATTACCGTTTTTCTGACAAAAATTTTGTGCTTAAACTTCAAGGAAAATGTTGAAAAGATGATGTGGTAAACTTTTATAGCAGATCTGAACGTAATTATTATCAAACATTTAACAAGATATAAACAAAAAGAAGTTTTGGCCACCATGTTGGAGAGCAAGAGTATGCCCTCCAACATGGCGGCCAATACAAATCATACTAATTTGTTGAAAAAATCAAAGTTCCATAAAATATCTTCCTTAAATGCGTTTCCTCTCAAATTTTGGGTGTAAGATAATTTTTATGAGTTCTGTCAATTTTTGGCATCAGCAAGATTACAACTCACTGTTTAAGGGAGGCATTGGTCATGTGACCTCTTAGTGCAAGTGGCCTATTCTTTTTTAAAGTCCCTCTTTTAAAAAGTTTAGACCCTTTTCAATCCCCCCTGTGACCCCAAAAGCTTAATTTTCAGGGACCATGCAAGGCAAACCTTGTTTCCCAGGGCCCCTCTTCCTCCAGTTTCCCCACCCCACTGTCTTTGTCTCTCCCTGTCATTTTAGAGGGCAGAAAAAAAGAGGAGATACTGGGGACAAGGTTGCTCTGAAGAGATGGATGAGGATGAGTCAGCTGCTTGAAGAAGTTTCAAAAAACTTGTTTTGCCTCCGTCTGCACATTTTCCAGAATTTAGCCGACTGTTGAATAATTTTAGTAAGAGGATTTTCCCAAAATCTGCAAACCAAATGACTGAGATATCACCTATCAGTTACATTGTTTTTCTTGTTATTTTTTTTACCACTGGCAAGAGACTGGGAAAACTGGAGAAATGAAATCTTTGGTTAAATAGTAAAAGTATTGCTGCTGCAGTATTCCCAGAAAAAAATGGGATGCAGCCTGCTTCCCAAAAACCCTTACTGCCAATTACCATATTTTATGACCAAACTCCCTCCACACTATTACCAATAATGATTAATTACGAAAACCCAGGTCTCACTCTGTTTTTACGCCAAAATGGGAGATCTGGGTTCAAGATTAAGTAATGACCTGACCCAAAAATTTGGATGCACTATTTATGAACTGACACAGTTTGCCATGGACATAATTTGAGAGAGAGACTTTATTTGACACTCTTAAAGAAAAAAAGTAGGTTCTTCTAAAAAAAAAAAAACATGCCCAAATTCAAGGACCAGAGAGCTAAAAACCATACCCTATTTGAGACCAAAAAATGGCCAAAAATCAATACCCTATTTATGACCAAAAACAGCTGAAAAAGCCATACCCTTTGAGGCTGCATGCACACACATACCTATATACAGCTGTTTTCGGGAAAGGTTGTCTAAAAGAAGGGCAAGAGCGTACGCGACAATGCCGAAAGGTAGTATGGGAGAAATTCAACTTGTAGTGAACGCCCAGAATCGAAGATGCCACGACCGTCCAGTGAAGACCTACGGTAGCGAGCTATTTGGATGAAAGAGTTCTTAGGATATAGCGTAGTGAAGTGGCAGTACGCACAGTCTTATGCATGTTGAAGCTCTCTCTCGCTATCACGCTACCAAAACACGTCCAAACAAATTGGGTTCATTAGCGATGGCTCTGCACGTGCACCGCGATTTTTAGTACATTTCTCCGACTTTCTCTGCAAAGCATGACATAAAATTGTACGGTTAAAGTCGTCAGAATTTTGCTTTCCCTGTGAATCCTAACCCTTTGTTACTAATTCATGGTCTGGATCATTTGACAGAAGTTTTGAAACTCACTTTTATCTCAATGTCAGTAACGAAGCGTGAGCATGTATTTCTAGCTGACGTTTTCGACAGCATTGCCGTCATGTTTTCGTTGACTCAAACTGACAGTTTACCATAATGCCTTTCGGCATTGTCGCGTACGCTTTTATGCTTCAATATTGGACAACCTTTCTCGAAACAGCTGTAGACAAATAGATAAAACAAAGTAAGCCCCAGAGCTAGGGACCTAAGAGATATGAAAAGAGGCCAATCCTTATTCCAATTCTAAAACAGTCGACAAGATATATTTGGGCACTCCCTTTAGATATACAACCCACCTACATGTGCACTGATTGCCACACAAAACAAAAATTCAGGGGCGCCTTCCAGGGGTTTGGGGGGACAAGGGAAACATGTCTACTTATTTTCAAGGGAATAAGGGTTATTTTGGGGATTAAATTTGAGGGGAACAAGAGATATTCTCAACACCTTTAAGGAAAATTTTGACAAAAAAATTTTTCGGAAAACAATGGAATTGATTAACAGGGGCAGATCCAGCATTTTTTTTTCTTAGGAGGGGGGTGCACCCCTAAGGAAATGACGTCCACTGACCGGTGAGGTAAGCATATTTTTAAAAGGCTTCATCTTAGGGGGGGTGCAGACCCCCTGCAACCCTCCCCCTAGATCTGCCCCTGATTAATAAGGAAACAAGGGAGAAAAGTGAAAACCATATGGTACAGTGAAGAAACTTTGCACTGACTTTGAACAGGGATTCATATTCTCAGAATTGGAAACTAGCTTGGCAATGCAAGCTGAATTTTTTTTATGATCATTATATGGCTCCTTCCTCTCTCTCTCCAAAAGACTGAGAACTACCAAATTGACGAATTTGATTGGCTCAATATTGAAAAGCGGTCTAGAATTTTCCCATCTAGGACCAGTAAATTGTTTTGCAGCAAAAAAGTTATGTTCGCAAAACTTAAAATGCAAAAATGAAAAGCCCAATTATGAAAAAAAAAGTAAAGAGGATGAGTAAAAACTTTAGCAGAATTTAAAATCCACTCATTGCCAGTTTCCGTAAGCAAAATATCAATTAGTACAAACCAGTTATATTAATTGAAATTAAAATTGTTCTTTTTGTGCCCATATAATAAACATCTTATTAACCAAGCTTAGTCGGTCTGTATGGGAGAATCTTGACCTTGGTCATGTGTACAGACCTCACTGCATTCAGTCTGTACTCACGACCTTGGTCAAGACTCTCCCATTACAGACCTCCTGCTCAGTTGATAAGAGCTAATTGCCCCCCGCAGGGTTTTTGGCCCCAGAGGGCCAAAAAACCCGAGGAGGCACCTTAGGACTCCCCGCGTAATAGAGAGAGAAGAAGAGAGGGAATGTAGGTATTTTCCGGTATATAGCCGCAAAAAAAATCTCGATTTGAATCGCTTGCACGCCCGCAAGGGATCGACGTTTTTTCCCGCAAAACGCTCATGGGAGGCCAGCAAAGGGACCACGGGGCGCGAGGGACTTGCGGGATCGGCGTCTTTGCCACGAGCTTTGTCCTTGGTTTTAGATCTCGAGTTTCAAGCGTCCCTGAAAAGCGTTTTGTATTTGCCGGCCTCCATTACTATTTCAGCTCGATTAAATTAGCTCGCTTCGAAATGGCCGAGATTATGATCTAAAACAAATTGAAAAACGCTTTCAGAGATCCTGAAGATGGATTTTGGGGGAAAAAACAGCTCAGAGAGTCCTGAAAGTATACTAGATCGAAATTCGAAGCCAGTGTGGTTCATTTGCGACTAAATAGCTAAATCAGTATAGTACCTTCCGATCGTCAGAATTACCCAAGGATAAACAATAAGGTGACAGGCCTGCGCGACTCCCATTCACGTGTAGTAGCCGCTTAGGAAGTTTTTGCCCCTTTTGTATGGTACGATCGGAGGATCTTTGAATATTTCGCTAAGCACTAATCCTGTGTTTTCAGGGGAGGACATTTTCGTCAGAGTAAAAGCCGTTAGAGGTCATATTTCTGTGTGGCTTCCGCTGTTATCCGCTTGTAATTTTGCAGAGTTTGACACCTCTGTTTTTTTTTGCCAGTTTTTTTTCTCTTGATATTGCAAGATATGTTTTAGGTTTCTCTCAAATGTTAGCTCTGGAGGAATAAAGTTTGAAAATATTCCTTTGGCATCTCGTTTATTTGGATGGCTTATTTTCACTGAGTAATCTTACGGCAGGGATCCAGATGTAAATGTTTTGCGGCGTTTTCATTGAGGACAAAAAGCTTGACTCTAATTTGCATATATGGCGACTGTAAACGCGATACTTTTGTTTACATTTCACCTCTGTTGTGCTTTCGAGATACGTTTGCTCGTACACTCTTTTCTTTTCTAAGGATGTTATTTTTCCGGCCCAGACTGAATATTCTTATTTTTTTCTGCCGATTTAAGCTGAAAATATTCTTGTATTATTCTTGCATTATAGCTTATGGCATTTTCGTTTTATTTAGAATTTATTAGGCTATCAAGTACAAGTGTTTGGTTTCTGGATCTGGATTCGCGTTCAGCACATTGTGCATGTGCTCTGGACACCACTTTTTCGTAGCGAGGCCAAGATGTCACATCAAAATATATTCTTATATAAAAAAGAGTTCATATCAAGACAATTGTTTTTTTTTAGTATCCGACTAGAACAACAACGTTTCAATATTTTTGTTTCAATGAGCAGAATAAAAGAAAGCGGGGGCAGCTTTAGTGATAACTATTACTAGTTTATAATTTAAAACAGAGGATTTTTTAGTGTCCACTTGTAAAAAAAAAAAGGGTCCCTGTAATTAGTAAGGTCTCAGTTTTTGCAAAGTGTTTTCCAGTTTCAATACCAAGAAAAATATAACGAATATGGCCTAAATTCCTGATCTCAGATTACACACTTTCCTGACTAAGGGCAAAAATTGTTTCAAAAAAGTTTTTTTTTTAAAGTGTTTTCAGGGGTGTCAACGGTTTAAAATATTCATGATTCATGAAAAAATCACTTTTCTCTCCCAGGGGCGGATCTAGGGGGAGGGGGTGTAGGGGGTATCGCACCCCCCTGAGATGAAAGCCTTCTTTCTTCGTATTTCCGCTTTTAAAAATTTGTTTTTTACCTTCTCCCGGTCAGTGACGTTCATTCCTGAAAGGCCTGGTTTCCCATATGATCGTCCGGATCGTCCCGATTCGTCCCAGTCGCATCAAAAAAATGTTTAAACGATCGGGGACGATTCATTATGGAAACCGCTAGCCAGACGATCGCAAAACGGACCCCGGGCGGGGGGGGGGGGGGAAAAACTCCCCATATATGGGGCTATATAAGGTACGTGCCGCAGAATAGGGGTTATGGTTTTTGAGGTTTCTCGGTCCTTTAAATTAGGGGTATAAATTTGTGGACCCTTTTTTGTTTTTACTGTGTTCCTGGTGTTCCAGGTCCTTAGGTAGGGTAAGCTAACATTGTATTTTCCAATACTGGAAGTGCAAAAAATGCCCGCTATACAAATGTTTTTTTTTTTTTTAAAAACTTGATGTATCCCCTTTTAAAGTATTAACAAAGTGCTTTTTGCAACAGAAGAAACAGAGGTTTTTAATTGCCTTTGAATAGGGTGTCAATTTTTTGGTGTTTTGAGCCTTAAAAAAAGGGTAATCAATTTTTTGCTTTCTTAGCCCCCTTAAATAGGGGTTCAGAGTTTTAAAGAAAACCTTCGCGGCACACCCCTATCCAAAAAATTCGTGGGAGTACCCCCACCCCCCCCCCCCCCCCCCGAGGCCCGGATGACTGAGACGACCCTGATCGTCCCGGATATAAACTCAATTCCTATCCAAGCGATTCGAGGGTCGTCTCAGTAGGTCCCCAGTCGTTTTGCGATCGTTCTGGCTAGCGTTTCCATATGATTCGTCCCGATTCGTTTTAAAAAACATTTTTTTGAAGACGACTGGGGACGATCCACAGACGATCATATGGAAAACCCCAGGCTTTAGAGCTGTTACCCCCTCCTAAGAAAAAATCCTGGATCCCACCCCCTGGCGCATGCCTTCTCTTCAATCCAAAATACAGAGGTTTTCCCGCGCGCGGGCCACTTTTTCAAAAGCAAAACCATCCCATTACCTCCTTGCGCGCTGAAAAAACGTGAAGATTTCTAAAAATCTCACAGCGGGACTAGAGAAGGAGAAGGACCTGTGGGGTCTTATTTGTGGTTCAGTTTATTTCGGACGTTTGTGTCCATTGATAGCTATAGATTTTTTTACCCCTTTCAAACCGTAGTGTTATAATTTTTCTTTTCATCGTGAATTGAAATGCCCTCGTTTTAGCACATGTGGGTTGAGGAAACGAGGAAACCCGAGTGAATGTGGACAATCTCAAAACGATCTTCGTTGGATATCAAACCCCCTTTTCCTGTTTGATAGGGCTGGTCGTTTTTGATCTCCAGAATGTTTCCCACACGCCGTTTGTGGCCCGAAAGACTGTTGAAAATTAGGACACCACGATGTCATCACCTTCGATTTGCAAGCTCTCCACTCCCTCGCTTTAGCTCCGCCAATGGAACGCCAGCGAATCTTCAGTCCTTCCCGTGTCACACGTGGAAACAACAAGGATGACTTCAAAAAACAGGTCCACAAGCTTCTAGCCCACGGGCTGGAAGAAAGGATAAAAAATGTTCCAGAAAAATAGCAAAGATTTTTTTCAGCTGCCCCTTCTTCCACTTGGCGAGCCATGTTTGGGAAATACGAAAGCGGTCGATTGGTTGTTAAACCGAGGAGAATTTCGATGCAGCTTTGAGGTCCCTTCCTCATCGAACGAGAACTGCTCTTCATTTAGTTGCTCGGCACCTTTATAAGGCGTTTGTTGTCCGAATCCGCTAGACTAGAAAAACATGAGCATCAGCGCGAAAGTTTTCCATTTTGGGAGAAGGTAAGTTTTCCATTGCTGATCGCTAAGGAAGTGGAGCCTTTTTTGGGCAAAAAGGATGGCTTGAACAAAGAGACCACCATTTTCACATTCTTGCCAAACCACCCTTTCCTCGCCCGCCAACTCTGCGGAAGCGGACGCGGGGGATAGAAGATCAAGTGCTTTGGCGTTTTTCTACTCAAAGAGCTTTAAATGTTATCCCTGAAACTTCTTTTAGCCGAGGAGGACGGCAGGTTAAGCCAGAAAGGAATGTCAATACAAGCTCTTAGTGTTTAGGAACGGTGATGGAGATACTCCATTGCATATTGTGGGCCCAGAGCCAACCAAGCATGGATACCAAAGTACTCAAGTTCCTGGTGAAGTCCGTTTGGGATCCTCTGAACTTCTGAAACTCAAGAATTGAAAAACACAAACTCTTCCGGTTTTTGAAACATCGTGAATGAATGTTATCCCTGGCCATGAAAAAGGATTTGATTGTCGAGGAGGAAGGTATAAAGCAAATGTTTTACTAAAATTCTTGAAAAATACTTATCATAATCTCTGGGATTATACGGCTTTTAAAAGAGGCCTGTATTGTTCATAAATCTCTCGGGGGCAGTAGATCACAGGGAAGGCTTATTAAATGGGTACATCAAAAGAGCATTCTGATTTCTCCCCTTTCCCGGCAATATCAACCAATGAAAAAATCAATCATGGGTTGCAATCAATATAATCAATATAATCAATAATAATCCATTGATTATTATTGATAGGTTAAGCCAATCGATAAAAATCGATACTCCACTCCACCAAATCATCTTAAGGTTATTCCTGACAATTGCACTGCGCATCCTTTCTGCACATAATTTATGGGCGTCATTTAGCGCGCCCGCGTGCACACGCACATTGAAAACATGGCGGATTTGCCTTGATATTGAACGCTGTCAGTTGGAAAATGGCTATAGCTCACCAATGAGCACAGGCACCCCAACTTTTTTTTCAGTCATTGTAATCAACTTATCACAAAACTTTTCTTGAGGAAAGACTGATCAGATAACTATTGCTGAAAATTGAATAAAATAACGAAAATAGCAAGTAACCTGTGGTTTTTTCTATTTTGCCCTATGGTAATCTATGAGGGGTGATTTTCCGCCAAAATTAAGTTTGGAATTATATTATGCTGTTTGTCGATGCGGTTTTTCATGTTTTCACTGGTGTTTTTTGATGTTACGAATTATATTTAATGTGTTCTCAATGATGTTCACCAAAACGTCGGTGTTGTTTTGTTGGTTCCATATGGTGTTTTGCGAAACCTTGATGGTATTATTCTTGTCCGTATGCTGTTATGCGAAACCTCGATGCTATTATTCGTGTCTGTATGCTGTTATGCGAAACCTCAATGCTATTATTCATGTCCTGTATGTTGTTATACGAAACCTCAAATCTATTATTCATGTCCGTATGCTGTTATGCGAAACCTTGATGCTATTATTCGTGTCTGTATGCTGTTATGTGAAACCTCGATGCTGTTATTCATGTCCGTATGCTGTTATGCGAAACCTCGATGCTATTATTTGTTTTCGAATTATGTTTGTCTTAATCCGGGTCTTCAGAGAGCTCGACCGCCATGGTCTGGCACGAGTGATAAATTAATTATGCCTATTCTTCCCGCTGAAAGAAAATTTATGCTACTCTCAATGGCAGAGGTTGCGAGAAAATTGTCTTCCAACATTTACCTCGCTAAACTACGATTCTGATAGCCAGGAATCAGTTTTTGATCGCGTTGAAACTCTGTATAACACAGTTGTGAGCGTTCGATGGGACAATATTATTTCGCTGTGGCTAAATGACCGGTAGTCTCCTTCGCAGCCGTTCTTAGGGTCGTCACGCAACGATCTTCCCCAAGGAGGAGACTAAATGACCGGCATCTGGTCAGAGTTTTCTGAACACTAAATGACTGGCAGTCTCCTGTTTTTTTTAAAAATTAAGGAGTCGAAGGAACCCACTCAATTCAAACTGTCAGATGCTGATTAAGAACTGTCAAGCGATCCAGAAAAGTTAATAGATCGCAAATTCTGCGTTTAATAAGCTGGGTAGAGCGAGAACTTGGATTGTGACATGCTACCGGTCACGGTTTTCACCGGGTGTTTTCAAAACAATAAATGACCAGCAGTCCGCATTTGTGTGTAGTGATCAAGCTAATTTTTATGGATCACGAGTCAAACTCCTGGAGTCCTCTTGGTGTGCGTTGGGCTCAGAGACTTTTGTGGAACTTACATTTTTAGGTCGATGCTCCCTTGCATCAGGAGCCCACCTACATCAAAATAAATATGAATATAAAACTTACTAACGAAAATAAAATTGTCATGCTGTCACAAACTCATGGTTATGATCAGTTCGTTCGATCCCCTAAAACAGTCAAAAGTATTAATATTGCCGGTTCATTAAAATAATGCTTTGAAAACCGTGACCGGCAGTCGACCTATAAATAAAAGGATAAAAAAGAGTCGCACATGTCTGAACCCAGCGTAAAGTTTGACAGGTGATCTTTAAAAAATTGCTTGATCATTTCACACTTTGTATTCGACATATAATAGTTTGGATACATGTGTAATCGGTTCGTTTGATTTCCTAATCTTGGACTGCCGGCCATTCAGATTGTTTTGAAAACGCCAGGTAAAGACATTGACCGGCAGCGGAAGTCCTAAGTGTCACAAACCATGGTCTTGCTCTCCCGAGGCCGAGGGTGAACCAAGCGTTAAACTTGCGACCTATAAATGTTTCTGGATCGCTTGACAGTTCTTAATCAGCGCACGATAGTTCGAATTCAATGGGCTCCTTCGCCTATTTAAATTTGAGAAAACTATGAGGCTGCCAGTCATTTTAACGTTGACCAGATGCCGCTCATTTAGCCACAGCGAAATAATATTGTCCCATCGAACGCTCACAACTGTGTTATACAGAGTTTCAACGCGATCAAAAACTGATTCCTGGCTATCAGAATCGTAGTTTAGTGAGGTAAATGTTGGAAGACAATTTTCTCGCAACCTCTGCCATTGAGAGTAGCATAAATTTTCTTTCAGCGGGAAGAATAGGCATAATTAATTTATCACTCGTGCCAGACCATGGCGGTCGAGCTCTCTGAAGACCCGGATTAAGACAAACATAATTCGAAAACAAATAATAGCATCGAGGTTTCGCATAACAGCATACGGACATGAATAACAGCATCGAGGTTTCACATAACAGCATACAGACACGAATAATAGCATCAAGGTTTCGCATAACAGCATACGGACACGAATAATAGCATCGAGGTTTCGCAAAACACCATACGGAACCAACAAAACAACACCGACGTTTGAACGAAAATCTATTGTCAGTTTTATTTCAGGGGAATTTCCTTAATATTATTGTTATTGATTATTAATGATTTTTATAGATAATAACTGATTTCACAACTTTATGATGTGTCATAGCATGGACATGCTTTTCTTAGATTTTTCTATGGTTCACTATATAACGGGGTTGGTATACCAGGCAAGTGTTCTGAGTGCTGTAGAGTGCCTCGTGTATGCTACTCTGAAAGCACACTACATTTTCCTTTTAATTATCATTCTGTTATCTTCCCTTTCGGGTTGCACAGGTGAATGTCCAGGTGTATGTTTTTTTTTTTGCTCTATTCAGGCAGCCTACAAATTATTTGTTTCAGTGACATTATAACTGCTGAGTATCTAAAAATAATAATTACAAGACGCCAAAAGGCGATTCCGTGGGATGCTTGGGCAAGGGAGCGTAGCATTGGAATGAATTGTGGAGTTAAGTGCCACGATTAATCAGTTAGATTGGCCACAAAAAATCACTGAAGAAAGTGTTGAAGAAATTGTCACTGTGCTTGAAGTAGAAAATAGCGTAGGCCGGCGGAAAATTACTGGCAGAAGTAATATTGCAACACGAAAAATGGAATTTGTTTTTTGAGGCTAGATCTGTTACGTTGAGGTCGCAAGAACTGCAGAGAATTTTAAAGCAACGTTTTACTTATTTGAAGACTAAAATATTGTGAAGGGCTGTATTGCCGTCAATGAACGTAACGAATCTGCCAAAACAATAACAGGCTAAAATACTGATTGTCTGTTATATAATTAGAAGCTCTTTTGTATGAGAAAAGAACTGAGGTAGGCTCATCACTTGTGTGAGAGAAAAACGTAACACACTGTAACGCAACTGGTATATTCCCATTGATAATGTGTTCTTGTTTATTCAAGATAGCGAAAGGATTAAAGTTTACATCCATCAGAAGCATGAGGAATTCTTCTTAACACATTTTTCCCTTTGTATTTATGAATGTTAACAGTGTAACACTGGAAATAAAATAAACATCGAATGGAATAAACCTTCTCGCAAACACTATTTACACATGTGTTCTGGTAAACAGGCAAGCTCAATGTCAGCAAGAATCCTTGGGCAAGAATACACTAAACTTTACTCATCATGTAGCATGATTGTCGACTCATGGATTGGACTGCGAAAATTTTGATTAAAGTAAAACTCTCGAGGCTTAAATATCTTCAATTGCAACCAATAAATATTTGAGCGAATTTTTGAATTGGTTGGTGTCGATATTTACGTGATGGACTCCTTGAATACACTAATGCAATCAATATCTTGTTTCAAAGTTGCTTCAGAACTTCTTGTTAATATTTAGACTAAACAGTTAGGGACGTTGGCCGGATGAACACACAGGTTTGCTGCCTGAACTTGTTGGTTCGTTTGGCAGGCTGAGTGAACACTAAATTCGATGCTGGTGTGTAACACGGAACGGATGATGTTCAGTTCAATACACAATGTCCAAATGCCTTCTAAAATGCCCTGACCTTCTGTTCATGTTTATTTCCTCTCCTCAATTGCCATAATTGCAGACGATCGCAACATGTTCCTTGCCCGAATCGCAGAAATTATGCTTGGAAATTACAGTCTTTGCCAGACTGATCGCAGAATGTTTGGAAATAAAAATTGTTTCAGCTGTCAATCAAATTTGCCATTTTGTGTCGACGATGAAAAAGAAATTCACCCGAAAACTTACCATGGCCTGCCACAAGCATCCCACGGAATAATGATAATGTTTATTTCTTATATTGTGCAGTCTAACATGCAATAATGGTATGATGATTTTTATGATCGACTGTGCATTACAACATAAAAATCTTAAAGAAATAAATAGCGAATCTAAATATAGCCACAGGCTGTGATCATTCTGGAAACTCTAGGCTTGATTTGTTTCTTGTACTGCAATTTACCGTTAGACAAAATTTGTTGATGTCATTTTAGATCCCGGTTTCTATCACTGTTAACTGCAGATAAAAAACATTTCCGACTCTTTTTTGAGATTAACTAATCAACAAGCGCTTGTTGAAAGTACCGTAAACACTGGCGTATAAGCCACACTCGCAGATAAGCCACACCCCAAGTTTTGGAACGCAAATTTTGGAAAAAAATTTGGAAAGAAATTAAAATAAATTGAAAGTGGAGTCTTAAGAAAGATGTCAGTTATGTACATTCATTGTTTCCTCTGAAAGTTTCTAATTGAACGGGCCAACCCGTGCATTAACTAACATTTAAACAGAGAATACTAAAACTCTTACCTACACTTTTAGCTCTGTAACGGTATGAAAATCCGACTTAGACATAAATTTGATCTTTCTCTGGTATTTTTAATCCATTATTTTTCATTATGTTGACCATTTCTCAATATAATTTACATACAACAACATGAACGCTTTGGTTTCGTTTTGGTCATTCGTACCTTAGTAACCAGGCAATTGATCAGAAGTTGGGAGTACTGGGAACGATGCAGTTTACCACGCGTATTTTCACTCACTCGTTGAGGGATTGATTTCTGTCAAAGTGAGCGGCCATCAGCGGCAATGTAAACAACTTTCTGGTGGAAAGAGATTCCCTGCCGAGTGACATTCAGCTGCTCAAGAAGGGCAACGTTAAACCGGTTAATATGAACAAAAACTGCTCTTTTAGCCATAGGAGCCACCATACTCGCAAAAGCAAACGTACTGTGGTATAGAGGGGGTAAGTTTCTAAAGAAACTATGGTGCTGCGTCGGTGGGAGTATTACAGGATAATTTGGTTTTATCAACTGAGTTGATAATGTGAATTAGCCACCGTAAAGAGATTCGAAAGCTGACGTTTCGAGCGCTAGCCCTTCGTCGGAGCGAATATAGTCTTGTGGAGTTCTTATCATTTTGCTTCACAGGTCTAATGAGATTGTAAAATTTTTGCTGAAAAGTGTTAATTTATGCAAATTTATGGCATGGTCTTCAGATGTTCTCGCAGATAAGCCGCATCCCCGATTTGATACAAAAATTTTGAGCAAAAAGGTGCGGCATGCCGGTGTTTACGGTAACTGTGTGCCACCTTGACCTGGGGACTGAAGAAAGTAAAAGTTACCATTTAATATCATGTTCTTGTTTAGTAATTAGTAAGCTTGTAAACAGTTGTGGAAATGCTACAAATTTCAAACATTTGATTTGTAGTAAACATAAAGCATAACAAATAAAGTTTAGTGAAGGGTTTGGCCAATGCCCACACACTTTCTTTTAAGTAAACCGCATTAATAAGGCCCATAGCCACGTTCTGAAGTCTCAACATGTATAATTCTGTTTATAATCCATCAAATATTTTTAATTGTGTGCAATAAGCCAATTTGTCTAAACATGTCACATGACCAAATATTCCCCAGTTAAAACTGGGGAATATCCGAGTTAAGTATATACTAAAACAGTGGATAGTGTTGAAGGCTCACGCTGATTGGCTCGTCAAACTCCGAATATCCTGTGCTATTTACCTCCGAGCAATTCAAGAGAAAATGGCATCCGGGTTTGCATCCATGCCAAGTTAAGAAATCATCCAAATTAATTTATTTTGGTGTATATTATCTCACTGTTTTAGTATTATACTAAAACAGCTATTCACCTCAGCGTCGGTGGCTAGTGTTGGATATTTACCTGGCCGCTTTGCAGCTCGGGAAATATCCACTGCTAACCACCTCCACTTTGGTGAATAGTTGTGAAATATTCTCCAATTTTCAAAACTGTGCAGATTGCAAACAAAATTTGAAGGGTAAGAAACACAATAGTCTCCATTTGGACATTGTCTGTTCCTTGAAGCTCACAGTTTTCTCAAGCTATGCTTTCAGAAAACTGTGTGCTCCTCGGAACAGATAATGTCCGAGGACAAATATCCTAGCATATTTTCATACCTTAATTGCCTGTTGATGACTGTATTGGGGCAGTTCTACTGTAGTTGTGAAAATTTTCTCAAGCATTCTACAATTATTCTATGCTTAAGAACTATGAACCTTTGACTATGTGACAATTGTGTCCAAATCTGAACAGGCATGGAAAGGATCTGGGAACAAATGTTCTCACCTTAAAACTTTCAGCACTGCTTAGTTATCTGTGATGTCTTCTCTTGATTACAGTAGGCAAGAAGCTGAGACCTAAACCTTCCTGTTCAGATGGACCAGACCAAGAAACGGCAGATCTGGTGCAATCCCCAAGTCGTAGTTCTTCAAATCCCACAAGACCTTCCCGTAACGAACCAGCTTTAGGGCGTGGCTCAGCTAGACAATCCGAGGGATGTGCATTTCACACAGAGTACTTTCCAGGTTCATGTTCTATAGATTGCTTCCATACCATGGCATCCTGTAGGGATATTATAGACACCCACACCCCGCTGTGTCAAACTGACTGTGATCTCCAGCATCACATGTTGACATGCTGTGTCTTCAACCCATCTGTTGTGTTCCGTACAGACGATGCCAACAAAATTCCTATTAGATTCACTCTGTGCCTACAGGCTTCCTTCATAGCAGGCTGGGAAAAGCACATGAGTGTTCCAGATCCTCTGGCTAGTCTGCGTTTTCCACTGCTGCACTTGGTCTGTATGAGTGGTAATCTTCTTGCTGTAACAAACCTTATACGATACATGAAGTTCAAACTCAATGTCCCTACAAGAAGTAAAGAAACTCCCCTTCATCTGGTTGCTCGGTACTTTCCTCTCACCTATCCAGATAGCAAGATTTCCAACTTCCAGCAAATTTTGAACTTTCTTACTGGCGAGGATCAAGAGATGCTGTTCAAGTTTGATCTAAAGGGAGATACAGTTCTGCACACCTTGGCCCAGTGTTTCAATGGGATGGCAAGCAAACTGAAAGCAAAACTAAGTGATGCACCATTTGAAACGAGTGCTCTGGTTAAGCAGAAAAATTGCTATTATAAAGCATTGAGGATTTGCTTGCAGAAACTTTCAGATCTCCAGTCAAGCAACAAGCTTTGTAAAAAGCAAATTTGTAAACTGGTGCATGACAGAAATAGTGCTGGTAAAACATTCGTGGACATTCTGCTAGGAGGTCCAGATGCAGCCACGGGGATGATACTCCAGCCATATGCCAAGGAGATGTTGCCATATTGTTTTGGTGAAGAAAGACAACATCTGGTTAGTAGCATGTGCCAGTCATCTTGCCCTTGTGGTAGTGGGGCAGTGGCATCACAAAGCCTAGATTGTGGAATGCAGGCTGGTCAAACTCAAGGTGAAGGTAATGGCTTATGGATGTTGTGATGTTCCTGTTGATCATAGCCAGTCAAAATGGCCCTTGTAAATAAGTTTATCAGTATGGTGCCTATGTTTGTCAGGGCACTTAAATAATATTTTTATTTTACTACATAGGATTAAGAATGTTCTGCTTGGGGGAGTGGTTGCCTGATGGTTAGTTTACTGGTCTCTATTTTAAAATTTAGCTCGGTGACAATATTACAAACTTGTTCTAAGTTTCTTTGTTTTGGAAAGAAATTTGTTATGTTATGGTCTCGAAGGCTTTCACTGCACTCCACACTGACTTCCAGTGTGATTGTCAAAAGCTCTGAAAATGTTTCGCAATCTACCGGTATTTCCAATTTCTTTTCAGAATTTCAGAATTCCAATGCTAACTTAATTATGAAGTCTCTTTTCCCCAGGGGGCTTATTTCTTTCAAGCACTTTTGAGAAGGGGCTTAATAGAGAGGGGGCTTAAAAGAGGGGGCTTATATAATTTAGCGAAACTCGTCAAAAATACCGTGGTATCAGACAGAATAGACTTACATGTTGTACAATTAAAGTCGCTGTCAAAAGTATTTAATAGACCTGTGGGAGCCTAAAAGTAACAAAAACAAAATTCTTATTCTTCAAAAATGTGCTTTCGGCCTCATGTTCTTCATTAATTTTTATGAGAATGGTTACTTGTATTGATTTGTTGTACACAACGAAACTCTGATCAGTCCATGTTAATCGTTCACTTTTGTGAATACAGGAAGGGGAGGGGGGAAGGCTTTATAGAGAGGGTGGCTTATTCACTTTCCTCCTCTGAAAAGGGGGGGGGGGGGGGTTAATAGAGGATTTATGGTAAATAAAATGAATTTAATGTGACAGAAGTGTACAATCTGACCAAGAGTTTATAGTTATGTTACTTTACTTTATGATTCACAAGATAAAAGTAACTGATTTTGCCCTGAGTCAGACATTTTTTCCTTTCATTTATGGAGCTGCCTTATGAAATAAACTAGGAGCAAAAACTTAGATGATTAGCCCACAAAATGAAGTAGTAGAAATGCGTGGTTTTAGTGATCTGGAACAACTTCAAGGATGCATGTAAATTACTCTTTTAATTACATTTTCAAGCGATAAGCCAATAACACATAGAAGAACATGATTTCAAAGACTTGTCATACAGGAAAACAACAAGTGTAAATGACTGTTTTTCATAGTATTCAAAATTCATTTGTTTTGAATTTAGTTAATCACCAAATCATCAAATGTCAATGTCAATCTCTGTACAACCACTAATCATTAATGCTTAACTGATGAACATAATTTTTATTTTGGAGTCCTCAACCTATGTTTTCTTTACTATGTTACCTGGTATGACCACCTGAAATGGGAAATGAGATCAATGGCAAAGAGCAAAAAAAAAGAGAAAGAAAGGCAAAGTAGTGTTCATTGGCAATAAAGTGCATTGGTAGTTTTAACTGCCAACTTAAGTTGTTGGGGTCTTGGATGATATTATACTTAAAATGTTATTATACAATATTAGTTTCATCATTACAGAGGGTTTCATATAACTTTTGATGAACGGGTTCCGAAGTTTGTTCGGAAATTCCGAAGTTGGCGATAAACTTGGCAATTTGATCACATAGTTACCAATCTTGTTACGAACTTCGCCACGAGGTTGGAAACTACAATGCGAACTTCGCTACGATTTCACGAACTTCTTGACCCAAAGTTATGGCCAACTTAGAAAATTGTATGTCTCTGTTTAGGACAAACTAGACCAAAAAACCTACGATTTCATTTTTCAAACTCTAGTCACCAACCAGTTCACATCAAGGCTTCAACTAAAGTTGCTGACATCAGAACAACTCGACTACAGTGGAACCTCGATTTTACGAAATCGCTGGGGACCGGCCAAATTTGTTCGTTAAATAGAGGGTTCGTTATATTGAAAACCTCGATACAACGAATTTGAGGTAAAATGACCAAAATGTTCGTTAAATCGAGGTCATAGTTAATGATTGATTTGTAACACAGGTGACTTCTGTGGAAATACTATAGTGCCAATGTCTACGACATCTAATAAGCCGTTGACTGAAAGGTTGCTATCTCTTTACCATAAGGATTAAAGAATTTGCTGACTATTGATCTGTTCAGCGTTTATCTTCTGTCGCGTGTTGGCATTATAATTCGTTATATTGTGGTACATTTTACGTTT
>JAHPZR010011782.1:0-16212 GCA_019787425.1 Platygyra sinensis
ACTTACTAACTTGCGATCGCAAGTTAGTAAGTTGCGATCGCAAGTTATTAAGTTGCGATAACAAGTTATTAAGTTGCGATCGCAAGTTACTAAGTTGCGATCGCAAGTTACTAAGTTTGCGATGGAAAAATCAATGTGTCCCTTAAGAGCCACCGTAGTCTTCGCCTTTCTCTACGGATATCAGTTCTGCGAGTCTCATTATTCACGTCCCATACCTCCTGTTGTGATGAATACTAGTGGCGTAAAGAACGCTTGTTCCGGCGGACGTTCATACATTCTTTTCTTAATTCTCGTTTTCATGAAGGCGATACACTTGTTCTGGCGTAAGATGTTTATATGAGTCGGCGTTTGGATGGCATACTCATATCGAAAAAGGTCTTTTCTCTCTAGCTAAACTGACAGCTCTTATCGTTCTTTCGGGATAGAGAATTCCTCCACTCGTCCGATCGCTTTGAGTAATCTTTCCTCCTTTTCTTTCTTTGCCTCAGCTTCGTCAGGTGGTTCATGCAGCTGTGACATAATCCGTTCAGTAAGGGGAGCAGTTACATTATGCAGACCCTTTAATAATAATTTTAACAGCTGACAATATTATGTCTCCGCACCCGAAAACGTTTTCATGGGTTGCTAACGTCTGTCAACCCATCGGATGCAGGTAGCAAGATTGCTCGTTTTTGATATCTACGTATCACGTCTGTTAATTTTCGATTCATTTCAAGCCATTTCATTTCAGAGGACTTCAAATCAATTTTCGCGTACAAACCCCCCACTCAAAAACCCACTGCGCGGTGCCTGCAAGGTATCCTGCACAAGTAAGGAGTAAAGAACATAAACTAAAATTTTAAAATTTATTATCCACTTGTTTTCAAGCTATTGAAAATAAGCAATTTCTTTTAGTGATATTTTTATAGCTATTGTTATTGTTACTGTTATTTCGGACCCGCGACAATTTATCCGCGACCCGCAACACTGCTTATAAGATAATCTCGACAAAAACAAAACATTCTCGACCGTTAAAAAAATTCTTGACCGGTAAAAAAAAATTCTCGACCGCCCAAAAAATTCTCGACCCACGAGAGCAAATCTCCAAAGATCAATATCAATTCTCAAGGGTAGATTTGCCCATCGCCTGATGGAATGACATTTGGGCTTGTTACCCTAAAGAACTGGGATTTAAAAATAATCTCGACCACTTTTTTGACAGCGAATAAGTTTTACCAAGCGCGAATAAAGTTTTAGCTGCTTTAGCGACAGCGAATTAATTTTTGGGAATTCTAGCGACAGTGAATGCTTTAGCGACAGCGAATAAAGTTAAGCGACAACAAATAGAATTAGCGACAGCGAATTAAGTTAAGTGACAGCGAATAAAATCTAGCGAATGCGAAATAATTTTGGCGACAGCGAATAAATTTAGCGAATGCGAATTAGGTTTTAGCGACAGCGAATGAAATTTAGCGACAGCGAATGAAATTTAGCGGCAGCGAATGAAATTTAGCGACAGCGAATGGAATTTAGCGACAGCGAATGAAATTTAGCGACAGCGAATGAAATTTAGCGGCAGCGAATGGAATTTAGCGACAGCGAATGAAATTTAGCGACAGCGAATGAAATTTAGCGACAGCGAATGGAATTTAGCGACAGCGAATGAATTTAGCGACAGCGAATGGAATTTAGCGACAGCGAATGAATTTAGCGACAGCGAATTGAAGTTTAGCGACAGCGAATTGAAGTTTAGCGACAGCGAATTGAAGTTTAGCGACAGCGAATTAAGTTTAGCGACAGCGAATTAAGTTTAGCGACAGCGAATTAGATTTAGCGAATATTGAAACAAATGGACGACCATAGTGGTAGCTTTTTGTGGAAGAATATTGTCCCTGGGTAGGTGGAATTTGCATATGTGTAGGTGGAATTTGCAAATGCCGGGGGTTTCCTGGGGTCAACCCCCAGGGATGGCTGCTGATAAGTGCATTACTGCAGCTGTTGGATTCATACATTTTTTAAATTTAATTCTCTTTTCAATTCTTGGATATGTGATTGTTTATGAAAAGGGGTACCAGGAGTTTCAGAAGCCTTATAGCTCTGTAACAACAAAAGTGAAGGGACTATCGCTCACAAACTTAACAAACAGTAGTAATCCATTGGCGCTGTATGGAGGTGTTCATGTTTGGGACTCGGCTGAGTTTGTTGTCCCCCCAGAGGTATAAACAGTAATTCATATAGGTAATCATACAGTTTTGATCATGACTTCAATTTGGAATTAATTTTGCATGAGTGAGTTCTTCAAAAAGGTGAAATTGGATGACTTGTTTTAGAGAGTGCAGTCTCAGCTACTCACAAGAAGCTGACTCACAAATTGAACAAGAAAAACTGTGCGATTACGTTAGGATAAAATAACCATGAAATAAATTTGTGTGAAGGAAGTGGCAGGAAGATCTTTCTTGAAGCCATTTTTTCTCATTCCAGAAAACTTTTTTCCAAAGTGTCAGTGAATAAAATTTTTGTCATCATTTTACTTGATATCATTAATAATATTGGCTTAGAAAATTTCCTATTGTCTTTCAGCCAATCTTGTATTATTAAATTTATTAATGACAGCTTTACTAGTGATGAGGGATGCACAGTGACCTGACAGTTAGTGCACTTGACTCTGGACTGAGAGGTCTGGGTCTTGTCTTGTTTTGGTCTTGGGTCAGACACTACTCTCACAGTGTCTCTCTCCATCCAGGTGTATAAATGAGTACCGGCAAATTTAATGCTGGGGATAACCCTATAGTGGACTAGCATCCCATCCAGGGGAGTAGAAATACTCCTAGTTGCTTCATGCTACAGAAACTGGAACAAGTCCTGGACTGATGGGCCACTTGGCTTATACACGTGTGTGCGGACTTTTACTACTGGTAGCCTGCATAGCTTGACGGTTTTAAGCAATTTAAACATGCATTCTAAGAAAGCAGGGAAGCCGCGATAACGAGCGCCAAGGGCCCTAAGAAGCCTGGGAGAGAGAGACAACTGAGGCCCCGTCCACGCTACGCCAGAGGAATTTGAAAACGGAGGTTTCACTCCTAAAATGCATCAAATGTTTTTCGTCCTCACTAGAAAACAAATAAAATGTTTCCCATCCAGACTACGCTGGAGAAATTTTTATATCGCAACAATCACAGGCGCCAGAAACGCTGGAATGCACGCGTGAGCATGTGCATAGCAAGGTTTTAGTTGAACCCATGTGGCTAACCGCTTTGTTGTTCCTGCCATCTTTTAAACCATTTCGGCCGCCACTCTGGATTTTTGTTTGAGGAAGACTCGGGCAGACAAATCACCTGATTATCATGACGTCATTGTTTTCGAAAAGCTCCATTTTCAAAATGTTTTTCTATCCACACTAAAACGCAAAGCTCTGTTTTCAAATTCCTCTGTTTTCAAGGGCATTTTTGAAAAGCTCCATTTTCGGTGGACAATTTCTCCAGATTAGTGTGGCCTTAGAACCGGAGAAATAAAGCTCTGTTTTCAAATTCCTCCGGTGTAGTGTGGACAGGGCCTGAGGAAACTGCCTGCTTAGATGGCCAACATTTTTTGTTGATCAGAAGGCTAATGCACCAATCAGAATTTTTTGTTATTCCCCAAGGGACAGCTCCAAGAAACAACACTGATTACAACACAGATCTCTGGCACATAAACAGACAATTTCTTCACAAGTATTGCAAAATTGTTAACTACCAAACACAAACTAGAAACAGCGTCGTAAACAAATTACCTCATGGGAGAGATATGATGGCCATTTTTCCAACAGGCTTTTGCAAGAGCACAATTTTTACAGTGTTTCACTGTTTGCACTCACTGTCTGAATGAGAACGATATTACACTGTTAAAGAGCAATTTCAGACATACATTGTATTATTGCTAAACTTCTGCTCAGCAATGGAATATTTGTCTGTCAGAAAGCTAATTGCAAACTTGGTGTCTTCTCAAGGATGAAGAATCTAATTCATGAAAAGATGTTCAAAGTAACTGCAGGCAATTCTCCCTAAACTAACCTATTGCTCACTTGTGTGCAGGCTATTCCTTAAAGCATCTGATCAACAGAAACTGGAGAGGATCCAAGAAAAGAGACTGCAGAGAGCGGTTTTTTAAGGACAATATATCAACATGTGAAAATTTGTTAAAGAAAGTAAGATTACCTACAGTGTGTGCAATAGAAGACTGGAAGACCTGATGGTGTTAAATGTTCAAGGGCAAAAATGGATGATGTGTCTCAGATCTTTCTATTTCTAGACCAATTTTAGATTTCTGGCAAAGTACCATTTTGAAATCCTTTGCACTTAGAGAACTTGAAAAGGTTTTGCATGGAAATGTTTAAATTCTCCAGATTTGATCTTGAGTGGACAACAACAAAGTCGAAAGTTATCGTTTACACTTCTCTCAATCCCCTCCTTTGGCTGGCCCTTCGCCGCCATCAAGCAACACCACATCTGATAGTTTTGTTTTGATAGACTCTACAGACTTTCCCTGCCAAGTGGGAGTTTCTTATTACAATCTATGCTCTGATTAGCTGTGTTAATACAATTCACAAAACCTGCCATTGGGTTGTCAAAAAATGTAATAGGGGTGGCAATAAATGATGTGGGTGATACCAGGCAGGTGGTTCCTTGCAGCTTGACTGCTCGTTTTCATGTCTTCACCACTTTGTGCACTTGCGCTCAAATTGCTTAAACCACCAAGCTATGCAGGCTGTACTACTTGTGATACTCCTGATTGTTTTAGCCATCTTAGTCCCTTCGGGATGGCCTTATCTAAACTATTTCTTTTATCATTTACATGTACCTTGGCAGGAGGATAATGCTGTGTTTGTAATGACAAATATGATCATCTCTCCTGACCAAAAACAAGCCACATGCCCTGAGGACCCAAGTTTTGAAGGTGTAAAGTGCTCTAGTGACAGCGACTGTACGCCACTTGAACCTGTTCCAAATGGCAATGGTAAGCCACATATGAGCTGTTAGTAGTAGTTCTCAAGACTGCAGTGTACGCAGTAAAAGTACTGGTCAATAGATTTCGTGATCTGACTCTAGACCTTTAAAGACTTGAGATAAAGAAACATTAAGCCAGGAATGTGCTAAATGTGTAGTTAATAATTCTCATGTGAATGTAGCGACTCAGTATAGTTTGGTGGCAAGATTTAGCCTAGGCCGAGAGTGATGCACAGAAATGTGCGAAAAAGGGAACAGTACACATAACCAATGTACATGAATGTACAGGAAGAGGAGTGGATAAAAATTGGATATATTTATCACTTACAAATCCATAACTTGTAGAAACAGACAGAAAAACTGATTGAACTTAATCTTTAATAGCACTTTCAAAACACACTATGTAACAATATGTTCATTTTAGTAAATAATAAGATTCCTTATTACTTTAAGGGATTAAGACTGGAAAATGCGTGAAGGCTGCCAGTGAACAGGTCCACGTGTGTGAAATCTATTCTTGGTGCCCAGTTGAGATAGATGAACTTCCTATGCCAGGCTTTCATTTGAGGTATGTAAAGTGAGAGTAATTGGGATAGATGATGATGACCATCCTTTATACCAGTTCTCCTTCCTCTGTGCTAAAACAGTGACCATTTAAATACACAAAGTCAGTCCCGCGAGGGGCGGCTTAAGTCCAGATGCTGTATATAACACAAGTAATTCAGCTTATAGCTGCAAGTTGTGGTTTGTTAATAAACAATTTACTACCATATTGTATGAAAGTTGAGGTTGCTTTAAAAGTTTACAGTTGTAACATGTTACCCTTCCTTTTATAGGGAAAATGTTCCCCTTCTTGATGCTGCCAAGGATTTCACAGTGCTCATTAAAAACAATGTACAGTTTCCTAAGTTTGGTGAAGCTCTGTAAGTAATTTGTGCTTTCTTTGTTGAATCAGTAGGCAACAGGCCTGGTTTGCAAAAGCTTGTGTACCCGATGCATGTGATTATGTTTTAATGAAACGTGCACTGACAAATATAACAGAAGAAGGGAGAGAAGAAGCAGAAGATTGGATTTCAAAATGGAATCTGTTTAATGAGCTTTATTTCTGCCCATTTTGGAACTTTGTTTTATTATTAAGCACTAGTAGTAATTTGTAGTCAAATGTTTTTCCCTGTAAAATGAAGAGGCCTGAATTTGTGAAAACACATTTTAGTCACCAACAGCAACTTCAAGATACCACTTTTAAGAAAAAGAAAACATGCACCATGTTTCTATCAAGTTATAGATAAACACAAGTGGAAATTTGGAACAATGAGAAGTGCTGTGGAACACAATCTTACTGTAGGCGATTGTTTCCACAGCTTTTTTGAGTTATCCCAAACTTTCATGAGTGTTTCTATAGCTTGATAGAAACACAGAGAACATGTTTTCTATTTCTTTTAGAAAACACCACAACAAAAAAGGGAAACAACTTGTTTACTTTGGTCATCAAAATGTAAATTCTCTTTGCTCATGCCATCATTACATCAGCAGCTAGCTCATGCAGTCATGTCTCTATCAAGTTATAATTATAGAAACACTTTTTAACCAATCCAGTTATAGAAACACTTTTTAACCAATCAGTGTGCATATTTTCTTAGGGCTGAAATGAAGTTAGAGCATGACCAACACTACTTAGCTCTGTGATTACAGCACCCTGCTGATATCTGATAGGGACAAACACCCACACCAAATAAGTTAAAAAAAAGTTATTTGAACCAAAATTAGCTGGGGACATAGTTTCTAATCAATATGCCAACTTTAAATTGTTTTTTTTTCTGAAACCTAATGGGCCTTGAGTAGTTGACCCTTATACTGTCTAAAATAAGCCATGTCATAGACAATTTAAAGGTTTCTTGTTGAGGCATTTACAAGAAAAATTAGAATTTAAGTTAATCCCCGACAATGTTTTAATGTAATATATTATACACTATTATCATTTAAGTTTGTGGTCGTTTTGACATTTGGCATTAGTATAGAAGCTGACCTCAATCTTGAGAACAATGTTTGATACATTGAAACATTGATTAAGTTTAATTCTAATTTTTTCTCATGTACAATTTGTTGTACTTTTGAGTGTGAAAAATTTCTGCTGTATGTTGAATGTTGAATGATATTATATTGTCTGTCTTCATTTATATTATTTATAAAATGCAGGAGAAACATCCAAACTGAAAATGCAACCTACTTAAAGACCTGTAATTACGACCCTGATACTGATCCTCTGTGTCCCATATTCAAACTTGGGAAGATAGTTGAACTGGCAAATGTCGACTTTGATGTTATAGCTTATAAGGTAAACATTTACATTCTGGGGAGATTCCCTAAAGGGCACTGACTCTTTTGTGTAAAGAGAACTCATGTGTACATTGTACATGTAACTACACCTGGTAACCTAATTTATATTGCCTTTACTAAGCTGTGTTTCTCACAAAGCCAGAACATTTCAGCAACCCTTAACCCTTTACAGATTCAAACAGCTTTCACAGTAGTGTACTCTTAATCATCCCTACAAAGTATTCAATGTAAATGGAAGCTTGATGCAAGTGCTTTTCTTGATCAGAATCACTTCAAAGCAGTCAGTAATAATTTCACAGCCTACATACAAGCCCAAGCTACATGTAATGTAGATGTTGAACACATTTTGTGACAAGTTGAAAGATGTCAAATTTGGTTGAATTCTGGTCTTTTTTCACTCAGTACTTTGGAGAATCTATTCTTGACTAGAGTTTTCATTGTGGCTTATAAGTTATTATGGTATATGAGCAATTATACTGCTATATGCTTCCTATTTTAAAAGTTGTCAAACATAATTACTATGCCTCCAACTCAAATACATTTTCCATTGGAGGAGAATGTGCCACATATCGTGGGTCAAAAACTCACTAACTCTCGCATGTGTGATCAGGTTGTACTCCTGAAACCATGGCAAATTTTTGAGCCAGCCAGCATGAAGCACTCTTTCCCATAGAGCCAGTCATTAAGTGTTATACCTCTTAACTCAAAAAAGGAAAAAATGTGAAGAAATCATTTGCTTCATGCTGGCTGGCTCAAAAATTTGCCATGGTTTCAGGAGTACAACCTGATCACACATGCGAGAGTTAGTGAGTTTTTGACCCACGATATGTGGCACATTCTCCTCCAATTGGAAAATGTATTTGAGTTGGAGGCATAGTAATTATGTTTGACAACTTTTAAAATAGGAAGCATATAGCAGTATAATTGCTCATATACCATAATAACTTATAAGCCACAATGAAAACTCTAGTCAAGAATAGATTCTCCAAAGTACTGAGTGAAAAAAGACCAGAATTCAACCAAATTTGACATCTTTCAACTTGTCACAAAATGTGTTCAACATCTACATTACATGTAGCTTGGGCTTGTATGTAGGCTGTGAAATTATTACTGACTGCTTTGAAGTGATTCTGATCAAGAAAAGCACTTGCATCAAGCTTCCATTTACATTGAATACTTTGTAGGGATGATTAAGAGTACACTACTGTGAAAGCTGTTTGAATCTGTAAAGGGTTAAGGGTTGCTGAAATGTTCTGGCTTTGTGAGAAACACAGCTTAGTAAAGGCAATATAAATTAGGTTACCAGGTGTAGTTACATGTACAATGTACACATGAGTTCTCTTTACACAAAAGAGTCAGTGCCCTTTAGGGAATCTCCCCAGAATGTAAATGTTTACCTTATAAGCTATAACATCAAAGTCGACATTTGCCAGTTCAACTATCTTCCCAAGTTTGAATATGGGACACAGAGGATCAGTATCAGGGTCGTAATTACAGGTCTTTAAGTAGGTTGCATTTTCAGTTTGGATGTTTCTCCTGCATTTTATAAATAATATAAATGAAGACAGACAATATAATATCATTCAACATTCAACATACAGCAGAAATTTTTCACACTCAAAAGTACAACAAATTGTACATGAGAAAAATTAGAATTAAACTTAATCAATGTTTCAATGTATCAAACATTGTTCTCAAGATTGAGGTCAGCTTCTATACTAATGCCAAATGTCAAAACGACCACAAACTTAAATGATAATAGTGTATAATATATTACATTAAAACATTGTCGGGGATTAACTTAAATTCTAATTTTTCTTGTAAATGCCTCAACAAGAAACCTTTAAATTGTCTATGACATGGCTTATTTTAGACAGTATAAGGGTCAACTACTCAAGGCCCATTAGGTTTCAGAAAAAAAAACAATTTAAAGTTGGCATATTGATTAGAAACTATGTCCCCAGCTAATTTTGGTTCAAATAACTTTTTTTTAACTTATTTGGTGTGGGTGTTTGTCCCTATCAGATATCAGCAGGGTGCTGTAATCACAGAGCTAAGTAGTGTTGGTCATGCTCTAACTTCATTTCAGCCCTAAGAAAATATGCACACTGATTGGTTAAAAAGTGTTTCTATAACTGGATTGGTTAAAAAGTGTTTCTATAATTATAACTTGATAGAGACATGACTGCATGAGCTAGCTGCTGATGTAATGATGGCATGAGCAAAGAGAATTTACATTTTGATGACCAAAGTAAACAAGTTGTTTCCCTTTTTTGTTGTGGTGTTTTCTAAAAGAAATAGAAAACATGTTCTCTGTGTTTCTATCAAGCTATAGAAACACTCATGAAAGTTTGGGATAACTCAAAAAAGCTGTGGAAACAATCGCCTACAGTAAGATTGTGTTCCACAGCACTTCTCATTGTTCCAAATTTCCACTTGTGTTTATCTATAACTTGATAGAAACATGGTGCATGTTTTCTTTTTCTTAAAAGTGGTATCTTGAAGTTGCTGTTGGTGACTAAAATGTGTTTTCACAAATTCAGGCCTCTTCATTTTACAGGGAAAAACATTTGACTACAAATTACTACTAGTGCTTAATAATAAAACAAAGTTCCAAAATGGGCAGAAATAAAGCTCATTAAACAGATTCCATTTTGAAATCCAATCTTCTGCTTCTTCTCTCCCTTCTTCTGTTATATTTGTCAGTGCACGTTTCATTAAAACATAATCACATGCATCGGGTACACAAGCTTTTGCAAACCAGGCCTGTTGCCTACTGATTCAACAAAGAAAGCACAAATTACTTACAGAGCTTCACCAAACTTAGGAAACTGTACATTGTTTTTAATGAGCACTGTGAAATCCTTGGCAGCATCAAGAAGGGGAACATTTTCCCTATAAAAGGAAGGGTAACATGTTACAACTGTAAACTTTTAAAGCAACCTCAACTTTCATACAATATGGTAGTAAATTGTTTATTAACAAACCACAACTTGCAGCTATAAGCTGAATTACTTGTGTTATATACAGCATCTGGACTTAAGCCGCCCCTCGCGGGACTGACTTTGTGTATTTAAATGGTCACTGTTTTAGCACAGAGGAAGGAGAACTGGTATAAAGGATGGTCATCATCATCTATCCCAATTACTCTCACTTTACATACCTCAAATGAAAGCCTGGCATAGGAAGTTCATCTATCTCAACTGGGCACCAAGAATAGATTTCACACACGTGGACCTGTTCACTGGCAGCCTTCACGCATTTTCCAGTCTTAATCCCTTAAAGTAATAAGGAATCTTATTATTTACTAAAATGAACATATTGTTACATAGTGTGTTTTGAAAGTGCTATTAAAGATTAAGTTCAATCAGTTTTTCTGTCTGTTTCTACAAGTTATGGATTTGTAAGTGATAAATATATCCAATTTTTATCCACTCCTCTTCCTGTACATTCATGTACATTGGTTATGTGTACTGTTCCCTTTTTCGCACATTTCTGTGCATCACTCTCGGCCTAGGCTAAATCTTGCCACCAAACTATACTGAGTCGCTACATTCACATGAGAATTATTAACTACACATTTAGCACATTCCTGGCTTAATGTTTCTTTATCTCAAGTCTTTAAAGGTCTAGAGTCAGATCACGAAATCTATTGACCAGTACTTTTACTGCGTACACTGCAGTCTTGAGAACTACTACTAACAGCTCATATGTGGCTTACCATTGCCATTTGGAACAGGTTCAAGTGGCGTACAGTCGCTGTCACTAGAGCACTTTACACCTTCAAAACTTGGGTCCTCAGGGCATGTGGCTTGTTTTTGGTCAGGAGAGATGATCATATTTGTCATTACAAACACAGCATTATCCTCCTGCCAAGGTACATGTAAATGATAAAAGAAATAGTTTAGATAAGGCCATCCCGAAGGGACTAAGATGGCTAAAACAATCAGGAGTATCACAAGTAGTACAGCCTGCATAGCTTGGTGGTTTAAGCAATTTGAGCGCAAGTGCACAAAGTGGTGAAGACATGAAAACGAGCAGTCAAGCTGCAAGGAACCACCTGCCTGGTATCACCCACATCATTTATTGCCACCCCTATTACATTTTTTGACAACCCAATGGCAGGTTTTGTGAATTGTATTAACACAGCTAATCAGAGCATAGATTGTAATAAGAAACTCCCACTTGGCAGGGAAAGTCTGTAGAGTCTATCAAAACAAAACTATCAGATGTGGTGTTTGCTTGATGGCGGCGAAGGGCCAGCCAAAGGAGGGGATTGAGAGAAGTGTAAACGATAACTTTCGACTTTGTTGTTGTCCACTCAAGATCAAATCTGGAGAATTTAAACATTTCCATGCAAAACCTTTTCAAGTTCTCTAAGTGCAAAGGATTTCAAAATGGTACTTTGCCAGAAATCTAAAATTGGTCTAGAAATAGAAAGATCTGAGACACATCATCCATTTTTGCCCTTGAACATTTAACACCATCAGGTCTTCCAGTCTTCTATTGCACACACTGTAGGTAATCTTACTTTCTTTAACAAATTTTCACATGTTGATATATTGTCCTTAAAAACCGCTCTCTGCAGTCTCTTTTCTTGGATCCTCTCCAGTTTCTGTTGATCAGATGCTTTAAGGAATAGCCTGCACACAAGTGAGCAATAGGTTAGTTTAGGGAGAATTGCCTGCAGTTACTTTGAACATCTTTTCATGAATTAGATTCTTCATCCTTGAGAAGACACCAAGTTTGCAATTAGCTTTCTGACAGACAAATATTCCATTGCTGAGCAGAAGTTTAGCAATAATACAATGTATGTCTGAAATTGCTCTTTAACAGTGTAATATCGTTCTCATTCAGACAGTGAGTGCAAACAGTGAAACACTGTAAAAATTGTGCTCTTGCAAAAGCCTGTTGGAAAAATGGCCATCATATCTCTCCCATGAGGTAATTTGTTTACGACGCTGTTTCTAGTTTGTGTTTGGTAGTTAACAATTTTGCAATACTTGTGAAGAAATTGTCTGTTTATGTGCCAGAGATCTGTGTTGTAATCAGTGTTGTTTCTTGGAGCTGTCCCTTGGGGAATAACAAAAAATTCTGATTGGTGCATTAGCCTTCTGATCAACAAAAAATGTTGGCCATCTAAGCAGGCAGTTTCCTCAGGCCCTGTCCACACTACACCGGAGGAATTTGAAAACAGAGCTTTATTTCTCCGGTTCTAAGGCCACACTAATCTGGAGAAATTGTCCACCGAAAATGGAGCTTTTCAAAAATGCCCTTGAAAACAGAGGAATTTGAAAACAGAGCTTTGCGTTTTAGTGTGGATAGAAAAACATTTTGAAAATGGAGCTTTTCGAAAACAATGACGTCATGATAATCAGGTGATTTGTCTGCCCGAGTCTTCCTCAAACAAAAATCCAGAGTGGCGGCCGAAATGGTTTAAAAGATGGCAGGAACAACAAAGCGGTTAGCCACATGGGTTCAACTAAAACCTTGCTATGCACATGCTCACGCGTGCATTCCAGCGTTTCTGGCGCCTGTGATTGTTGCGATATAAAAATTTCTCCAGCGTAGTCTGGATGGGAAACATTTTATTTGTTTTCTAGTGAGGACGAAAAACATTTGATGCATTTTAGGAGTGAAACCTCCGTTTTCAAATTCCTCTGGCGTAGCGTGGACGGGGCCTCAGTTGTCTCTCTCTCCCAGGCTTCTTAGGGCCCTTGGCGCTCGTTATCGCGGCTTCCCTGCTTTCTTAGAATGCATGTTTAAATTGCTTAAAACCGTCAAGCTATGCAGGCTACCAGTAGTAAAAGTCCGCACACACGTGTATAAGCCAAGTGGCCCATCAGTCCAGGACTTGTTCCAGTTTCTGTAGCATGAAGCAACTAGGAGTATTTCTACTCCCCTGGATGGGATGCTAGTCCACTATAGGGTTATCCCCAGCATTAAATTTGCCGGTACTCATTTATACACCTGGATGGAGAGAGACACTGTGAGAGTAGTGTCTGACCCAAGACCAAAACAAGACAAGACCCAGACCTCTCAGTCCAGAGTCAAGTGCACTAACTGTCAGGTCACTGTGCATCCCTCATCACTAGTAAAGCTGTCATTAATAAATTTAATAATACAAGATTGGCTGAAAGACAATAGGAAATTTTCTAAGCCAATATTATTAATGATATCAAGTAAAATGATGACAAAAATTTTATTCACTGACACTTTGGAAAAAAGTTTTCTGGAATGAGAAAAAATGGCTTCAAGAAAGATCTTCCTGCCACTTCCTTCACACAAATTTATTTCATGGTTATTTTATCCTAACGTAATCGCACAGTTTTTCTTGTTCAATTTGTGAGTCAGCTTCTTGTGAGTAGCTGAGACTGCACTCTCTAAAACAAGTCATCCAATTTCACCTTTTTGAAGAACTCACTCATGCAAAATTAATTCCAAATTGAAGTCATGATCAAAACTGTATGATTACCTATATGAATTACTGTTTATACCTCTGGGGGGACAACAAACTCAGCCGAGTCCCAAACATGAACACCTCCATACAGCGCCAATGGATTACTACTGTTTGTTAAGTTTGTGAGCGATAGTCCCTTCACTTTTGTTGTTACAGAGCTATAAGGCTTCTGAAACTCCTGGTACCCCTTTTCATAAACAATCACATATCCAAGAATTGAAAAGAGAATTAAATTTAAAAAATGTATGAATCCAACAGCTGCAGTAATGCACTTATCAGCAGCCATCCCTGGGGGTTGACCCCAGGAAACCCCCGGCATTTGCAAATTCCACCTACACATATGCAAATTCCACCTACCCAGGGACAATATTCTTCCACAAAAAGCTACCCCTCTGGTCGTTCCATGTTGTTTCAAATATTCGCTAAATCTAATTCGCTGTCGCTAAACTTAATTCGCTGTCGCTAAACTTAGATTTCGCTGTCGCTAAACTTCAATTCGCTGTCGCTAAAACTTCAATTCGCTGTCGCTAAACTTCAATTCGCTGTCGCTAAATTCATTCGCTGTCGCTAAATTCTCATTCGCTGTCGCTAAATTTCATTCGCTGTCGCTAAATTCCATTCGCTGTCGCTAAATTTCATTCGCTGTCGCTAAATTTCATTCGCTGTCGCTAAATTCCATTCGCCTTGCCGCTAATTTCATTCGCTGCGCTAAATTTCATTCGCTGTCGCTAAACTTCCATTCGCTTGGTCCGCTAAATTCCATTCCGCTGTCGCTAAATTTCATTCGCTGCCGCTAAATTTCATTCGCTGTCGCTAAATTTCATTCGCTGTCGCTAAAACCTAATTCGCATTCGCTAAATTTATTCGCTGTCGCCAAAATTATTTCGCATTCGCTAGATTTTTCTTCGCTGTCACTTAACTTAATTCGCTGTCGCTAAATTCTATTTGTTGTCGCTTAACTTTATTCCGCTGTCGCTAAAGCATTCACTGTCGCTAGTAATTCCCAAAATTAATTCGCTGTCGCTAAAGCAGCTAAAACTTTATTCGCGCTTGGTAAAACTTATTCGCTGTCAAAAAAGTGGTCGAGATTATTTTTAAATCCCAGTTTTTAGGGTAACAAGCCCAAATTGTCATTCCGATCAAGCGATGGCAAATCTACCCTTGAGAATTGATATTGATCTTTGGAGATTTGCTCTCGTGGGTCGAGAATTTTTTGGGCGGTCGAGAATTTTTTTTTACCGGTCAAGAATTTTTTTAACGGTCGAGAATGTTTTTTGTTTTTTTGTTCTGTCGAGATTATCTAATAGCAGTGTTTGCGGGTCGCGGATAAATTGTCGCGGGTCCGAAATAACAGTAACAATAACAATAGCTATAAAAATGTCACTAAAAGAAATTGCTTATTTTCAATAGCTTGAAAACAGTGGATATAAATTTTAAAATTTTAGTTTATGTTCTTTACTCCTTACTTGTGCAGATACCTTGCAGCACGGCGCAGTGGGTTTTGAGTGGGGGGTTTGTACGCGAAAATTGATTTGAAGTCCTCTGAAATGAAATGGCTTGAAATGATCGAAAATTAACAGACGTGATACGTAGATATCAAAAACGAGCAATCTTGCTACCTGCATCCGATGGGTTGACAGACGTTTAGCAACCCATGAAAACGTTTTCGGGTGCGGAGACATAATATTGTCAGCTTTAAAATTATTATTAAAGGGTCTGCATAATGTAAACTGCTCCCCTTACTGAACGGATTATTCCGCACAGCTGCATGAACCACCCTGACGAAGCTGAGGCAAAGAAAGAAAAGGAGAAAGATTACTCAAGAGCGATCGGACGAGTGGAGGAATTCTCTAATCCCGAAAGAACGATAAGAGCTGTCAGTTTAGCTAGAGAAGAAAAGACCTTTTTCGGCATTTGAGTATGCCATCCAAAACGCCGCACTCATAATGAAAACATCTTTACGCCCGAACAAGTGTATCGCCTTCATTCAATGCAAAAAAAAAACGGAGAATTAAGAAAAGAATGTATGAACGTGCGACTCGCCGGAACACAAAGCGTTCTTTTCTTTTTTATACGCAGGATATCACTACGGTATCGTTCTCTCTTTCAACGGCCAAAACACTCTAGTATTTCATCGTCAATGGTCAGCAGGAACAGTGAGGTATGGGACGTGTATAATGAGACGTTCGCAGAACTGATATTCCGTAGAGAAAAGGCGAAGATCATTCGTTCATCTTACCGTGTGTTGTGCTCTTTATAGTGGTACACATGATTGGATTTGTCTCCATCGTCTAATCGTCCTTAGTACTTTTGCGAGTCCGCAAACTTAGTAACTTGCGATCGCAACTTAATAACTTGTTATCGCAACTTAATAACATTGCGATCGCAATTACTAACTTGCGATCGCAAGTTAGTAAGTCGGAGTCGTAGTCGGAGTCATAGGCGTACGTGCCG